>JANJYQ010043853.1:2904-14669 GCA_024605255.1 Rastrelliger kanagurta | reverse complement strand
TTTTTTTTTTTTTTTGTATCATCACAACACTTAAAACACTGCCTTATTTTTGTTTACTGTATTTTTCCACTTTCCATTTTTAATCTTTTATGGTCTATTGGTGTATCTTTGGCTCTTGCCTAAAAGGAAAATCTCATAAATTTTTAGGGTTCTCTCATTTGACTTGCTAGTGTCAAAATGTGGTTTTGCAGAAGTCCTACTAACTTTTTTTTCCCCTCAGGTGTGATTTTGCTTTGTAAAACAACCCAAATTCCATACGTACAAATCTTTTTATCAAAATGAAAATGAAGAATCCTTAAGATGTTGAAGGTGCTGTTGAGGCAGCTTTTATAGAATGACTGAGTGAGAGATCACACAATAAGTATTAATGGTAATTGTAGAGGCAGACTGATTTGTGTAGACCTGCAGCTTTCTGTCTCCCTTAGAAGGAAAACATCGTACCAGCAAAGCTACCTTATTGGCATGATATTAAATATTGTCATAAAGGAAATGCTTTTTAAGGGTTATGCAAGTGTTTTTGATGCACTTGCTTGCTTTGGTATGATCAGCTTTTAATATTATTGTCATTATTTTAAAAGTGTGCTATTTTTTTGTGCTGCTTTATTATGGGCTTGTGTGTCATAAAATGTATGTGTGAGTCAACAACTGAGAATGTTCTTTTAATATGTAAAGTAATTTTTACTTTGGATATCTGCATTGTGGTTATCCATTAAATGGAAACAGAAATGAAAGCTAACCCCAACCCTCACCCTCAAAGGCAATTTTACATTTTACATATAGACGGAACAATATTTTACATATATAGGAAACTTCTAATTGAATAATAATATATGATGAAAATGATGGCTAGAAAATATTTAATAGTTTAAAAGGATGCAGCAGAACAGATTATCTGACATTAAGTTTGAATGAATTAGCCTATGAAGCAAAATTTCATGCCATTTTTAGAATTTATTGAATATGAAGTTTACTGAAGCTGATCCAAAGCATAACCTCTTAATGTGAGAATGTTTTATAGATGATTTAAATAAAAAATATATTTTAATTATTTTCTGTCTCGTCCTTCATCTGCATGCTTGTGTGGTCCAGGTATTCCTTATATTGTGCGGACGTATCTTGCATATGCTTTTGGATATATCTACATAAGTAAATCCCAATAATGTAGATATGCTAAAGACTATTGTTAAGATAAGGTTAGGGTAACAGTTTGGGTTAAGCAAATAGCAGCTATGATTAGGGTAAATATCCAGCAATTGAATCTAAGTCACTGTAACATCCTCTGAAGTTACGGTAACACAATTCTGTTTGTGTGTGAGGTGACAAGAGCTGTTTGTGCAGCCCTGTATCCATTCTTATTTTGAAATTTAGTGGAAATACAGTCACAATTTAGGGATCTGTAAGCTATAGGCTATAGACTTTTAACTGCTCTTTAACTGTGAAAGACAAGCACAAACTTGAAGTTGAAAAAGTTTTTTTTTTTATTTTTGCCAGTGTGGACTGAAAAACATACAAACCATATACTGTATATCCACAATTTTCATACAGGATCATGTATATTATGGATCCTAACCAGTGGCAGAAATATAGAGATCCCGTATAAATGTTCTTTACTCCTTCATCTTTATTGAAATAAAATACAACTATGTGCACAAAGTATACTTCATGGAGTGTGCGAAAGAAAGAAAAATCAGCAGTATCATGCGATGAGATTTTGAATCTTTTCTTAGCATTTATATTTATAGAAAAATAATGTAGTTTACTATTTGATCTCACATGAAATACCGAGACGAATTTGAACTTGTAGGCTACATTAGTATTCCTTAATGTATTTCATGCGATTGTATGCACACAATTATAGCCTATACAAACTTTAAACGAGTATCTTTGACTTACATGATCTTTTTTTTTACTTTCTTTTTAATTCCAAATTCAATTACAATTCATACAACACAAAATAACACACAAAAAAGGAAGTGTGGGGTGATCTTTATGATATTAACAATCATGCAGGTGGAAGGCACACATATTAAGGAAAACTACGAAACTTCCAGCAAAAGTCAGCGTTGCATCCTGGGAAATGAACTAACATGGGTATGTGAAGCCATGCAGGGCTTGCACAGCTCTCCATGACGGGAGAATGAACAAAAATGAACGAAATCAACTTAGAAGGCACAAGACACACTTTTATCCAGGATATAGCACGGCTTCACGGCGGGGTTGCGGACTGTGCGTTGTGCTGACCGGGCTCGGCTGGTCGGTCGGTGGGTCGCACCCGGGATTGCTATGATGTGTGTCCGCTGCTCCACGAAGCTTCGCTGGGGAAGTGAATCTTTGACCGGATGATGGACAGGAACTACCCGACGTCCAGCTTTGCGGACGCGCTGGCTCCACCAGCACAGACCGTAGCTTCTTGGGCCTATGACCGCAGCACAGCTAGTATCAAGCCAAGGTAAAAGATGAAGGAGAGGGCGGGTCACCTTCCGAAGGAAACTGCGGTGATGGAGGGCCTAGTTTTGTTCATGGAAAAAGTGCGGAGGCCCTTGTTGTCGGAGACACTAAAGGATTAAAGGGATATAGACCTTTGGTTGGAGTTTTGTCAGGGACTTTGACTTGTCAGCGGGTTCATAGCCATTTGTTAACTTACCATTGCCCACCTTGCTAGTTTTCGCTAGCACACCGTCTCCTAAGCATGGCCATGGACAGAGTTTTGACAAACTAAACACGAGAAATATTTTTATAAATCTCAGTTGGAAGTTGACCACGCTGGGCGCTCAGGTTAAAACGCAGTCCCCTTTCCTGAGCCACAGATGCTCGGCATGAGCCAAAACAACAGAGGTAGCTAAGTGACCGACGCTAACGTGTCACTTATGGCACTTTAATTAAGTTAGTTGTGCATAACTTCGCTATTGACGTTTCCAAAGAGCTACAATGTAACGTGTCGGGTTTAACATGCTTCTACTGTTATTTGAAACATAAGAGGCCAGTACTTGTGGTTATGTTAACTTAGTTACTTTATACTTTTTCCAGAATAGATAAGTAGAGCTCACAAACTTGCCAAAGTTGTTAGCCTGTAGGATACCTTAACTTTTTCAGACCCAAGACTGTTGTTTGTACAATTGTCATTAATAATCACCACATTTAATCAGATCAGTATTGTATTAGTTACACGTCAGTCAGATTTTGCTAACACGCAATACAAATATAGTAGTTGTTGTGAAGACAATTAAATACTGTCATTTTCACAATGCTGTGCAGCTGTTAAGTGTTTTCAATTAACTTGTTTGAGGCCTCCTTTCAATACAAATACCAAAGCTGTTGCAGGTTGAGCAGGATATTGCACAAAATTCGTCTGATTAAACACTGATCTTTGGATTGGGTGACATCAGTTGATATTACAAGTTTTCATAATCGATTGACTAAAATGAGAAATCAAGTAAAAATGCAACCAGTGATGTGGTTGCAGGATCTGAAATGTAAATATTAGCATAATGCTCCTTGTGTTTTGTCCACATGGTGTTAAAATATTGTGGTTTATGACGTTTGATTAGACAAAAATATAACACAACTGGTTAATCAGAAAGTGAATGGATTACTCTTCCATAGTAAAAAACAAAAATTGCCTGCTGCCCTACTTCTCATGTCATCACAAATGTGCTGCCTGCCTTTCACATAAAGTGCCTCATTATATACGAGGTGTTGCTTACCAAAGTGGAACATGCAACATTACGCTTTGCTGTGATCAGACAAAGTCAGTAATTTGATTTTGGTGGAATTTCACTCCTTAAAGATTTTAATGAAAATTGCTCCACTTACCAATAAGTAAGTGCAAAAACTATGCAAATACGTACTTTCCAAAAACAGCCTTGTTATGGTAGTTATTAGTTCAAATGATTGGGCTCAGCTATACTGTATCTTTGGTGTGGAAATAAGATTTTGTGCTGCATAATCAATTGGTACTGAGCAGTTTTACGTGAAAGCTTGTGTGTGTGTTGAAGGGATTTGAAAAGGAGTCATCTGCCTCCTTCTCAGCTCTGTGTTCTCCACCCACAGATGTTTAACTTCTGGCTAGAAGGGAACACTTTGCACTGGAGCAGGCTGGCCTGCCTCTGATTACTTCTGACTTTACTTGTGTTCCCTAGGAATATATTGTCATCATTCAGATATTTAAAAAAAAAAATCAGCATTACCAGTATACTTTTTTAACATTTTTACAGGCTGATATTACAACACTACCACTAAGTATTACTAGTGAATTACACAATTCATAAACAATGTTTACAGTTTTAACAGCCAGTCACATTGTTACAACTATTATACTGCTTAACTTCTGGTTATTTGCCAGAATACTTGACACTAATATGTGATAGCCAAGGTTTTGCTGACACTAGGCCAGCAGTTCCCACTCATGTTCATGGTTTCTTATCTTGTTTTTACCAGCATGATTGGGCAAATGGGTTCCTCTTTTCCCAGCAAATTGATGTCCTATATTAATCATTCTTTTTAATAAATAATAATCATCTTTTTTTCTGACTTTGTTGTGTACCAGAGAGAAAGAATTTTAAAAATGCTTGTAATTGAGCCACATTATAAGATGCATTTTTTTTCTAAGCATGCTTCATAGAGTTATTATTGCATTTTTTGGAAATAGGGTGTGGCATCCCACAGGTAGTGAGTCTAGCACTCAGTAGAGAGCCCAGACATTACAAGATGAATACTTGAAAACATGTTTGCTGTGTGGCAACAGTGGTCATCTGCTTCAGCTGTCATATTTCTTTGTTATGGTGTTCCAGTTATGGTGCAACACACCTTGATGCAGAGCTCCTCCAGCGGCAAAGCTACACTTCCACGCACCAGCTTCCCACCTACACTACATCACATCTTACTGCTGCAGCAGGTGAGTTATAAATGCTATACATATTGTTTTAAGTAATCTAAATCAATTTTTTTTACATATTCATTGATAGTGGTATCCCATTATTCAGATTATCTCTATTTCATGTGGTTAAGTTTGAGGATATCTGTGTTTTAATTAATGCATGAGATTCAGTCTGTCATCATTTCCAAAAGCATTCATTAATGTGGCCATTTTGTCGTCATTCTCTTGTTTCTCTTTTGTCTGCTAGGAGCACTTGACATAAGCAGTAATACTTCTGAAAACTCAATCATGAGCTTCCTGTCAGCAATGGAGTCGAGAAGCCTTCAGGCTGGTCCTGTTAGTGCCACACTGCTTCCTCCTTTAAGACCTCCATCATGGCCTGCTGGTGAGAGCACATTCATTTCTTGATTGTAAAACGTATTCACCAATACAGCTTAATTAATAATATAATCAGTAACTGTGTGTGTGTATTAAAGCAATCAACATTTAATCTAAAACAAAGGGATGTCACTCTGTTGTTATTAATGTTAACAGTTTTACTGTATATAATTTGAACTGTATCTGTGTCCTTATATTATTTTTATTCTGTGCAATGCAGGTACCAACTCTTCGACTACAGAGCTATATTTGACTGGTGCCCTGCCTTCTACTGCCACTTTCCCCTCATCTGCTGCTCTGTCATCCTATCAGCACACTGGTGCCTACCCTTCTAGGAGTTACTCTACTAACCCTTCCCTGGCTCTCCAGGACCCTGCCTTCAGCACTTCAACCAATGGCCTGTTCTCTCACCATGACCCCCTCCTCCATCTCAAATCAAGCCAGACTGTGCTTCCCACTGCCCTGGCTTTCAACCATCTCTCTGCCCCTGGTTTGGGTTCAGCTCTACCTGTCCAGTCCTCCACATACCGCTCAGCCCAGGAGTCAGCCCCCCACCTCCTGCAGCCACAGTTCAGCCTTCTGCCATCTGCTCTATCTGCTTCTCATACTGCCCCACAACCGTATGGGGCCACAGTTTTCTCAGGCTCTATTGAGAGAGCACTTCAGCGTGAATGTAGTGTGATCAAACACCACCAGAGGCCTTCCAGCAGCCACACGGCCTCAGAGCAATTGCCCAATTCAGAGCACTCATTACAGGGGTACTTTGGTTCTGGCAGTGAACCGGATGTGTCCTACCAGCAGGACCCGTCCCGGCAGACTTCAGCATCCTGCAGCCCTTCTACGGGAGCAGATTCTTCTCAAGGGGTCAATGGTGCCCCACAACCCAAAACAGACTCAACTCAAGCTTATTCGTCCACTTCAGTATCGAAGGCTAAAGACTGCTCTTCCAAACTAGCTCCACACCCTGTTGGGAGTGAAGAGAGTCGCAGCCACTCTCAGAACCTGACAGCAGGGTCTCCTGAGCGTTATTCCTCTCCAGGGCAGAAGCAGAACTCAGTGATTGCTAATCAGCAGTCCGTGCAACTGTCCAGCCTCATGTCCAGCAGTCTCTCTCAAACTTATATCACCCCCGATACGCAGTCACAGCCCTCCCATTCCACCTCAGACAAACTGTCCTCCCTTTATAATACTCTGCCTTCCCTCTCCAGTCAATCTGGTAATGTGGCATCTGTGAGTCAGACTCTTGTTTACTCATCCAGTCCTGGCCTTAGCCAGGAGCAAGAGGTCCAGTATGGAGCCCAGGTCCAAGGTTTGTGTCAGGGGAATCTCTCTGAGAGCTACTCCTCATCCCACTCTCAGGGTGCCCCAAATGCGATTTATACATCTCAGTCACAGGGGCAAGCTTCAGTGACTCAGTCTCAGAGCTATGCTACAGGACAATCCCTTAACTCCTCTTATCCACCCACATGTGTGCGGAGTCTGCCCACATCAAATTCTACGCAGGACTACACCCTGATGCAGGACTCAGTAGGAGGTAAACCACATGACTCTTTGTCCCAACAGCAGACACAGTCTCATAAATATGTTTTATCTGCACCTTTGCCTACGTACTCTTCAACTGCTCAAGCCTTAGAAAATAATGTCAGATCCTCAGTACAGGACATAAAGCCAGCATATGGCAAACAAAAACTTGAAGAGCTTCCTATCCAGGATCTACAGGCTCTCCAACAGGCATCCATGGAGGCCTCTGCTACAGATGGCACCATGGCTACTCACAACAATGTCATCTATGTTGTTTCAAAAATGGATGACCACCATAAAACACAGAGTGTCATTAGGAGTAATTCACGTTCTGATGACCAGCTTATGGGACTTAGTCATACAAGTACTGCACAGGTTAAGGATGAAGGGATGGGCTCTTTGAGCCAACAGCACACTCACCTAAGCACTGTCAACAGTCAGGAAAATGCGAACACAAAAACTACAAACTCCAGTATTATTTCCTCACATGTACTCCTGAACTCAGAACAGCTCAAGCAGCACCCGCTTCAAATCAAATCTCCTGAGCCACATCAACAAAACCACCAGAACCATAGTCAGTCCCAGAGTCAGACCCCAGCAGCCCACACACAGTTTATTACTGTCCCTAGCACTCAGGTTCTCCTTGAGCCTAACCAGATGATTCTGCTCCAGCAGCCCCTTGTCCCCCAGAGTCAGACGCCTTCAAAATTGGTATCAGTGCAAGGTATTCAACCAACCCAAGGTTTGGGCCCTGTTCATGTCCAATATCTTCATATGGATCGAGAACTCCTAGGTCCCGGTGTCAGTGAAACCCAGAGTCAGCAAGCCACAGCAGTGTCTGAACAAAGCTCGGGATGCCCTGATTCCTCAAAACACCACTACAGCCAGTCGGCAAATCAGCAGTCAAATGATGCTAAGAACCACTTTGCACTCAACTCTATTTGCTTCCCCGACTCTATGCTTCTTGCAGATGACAGAAATATTTTATCAAATGTTGATGACATCCTGGCTGCCACAGTGGCTGCCTGTGGTGTCACACCACAAGACTTTGTCAAAGCTACGTCCTCTACTGAGGCTGAAATGGCAGTGATAGCAAGCCCTATTGATTCTAAGTGTCACTTTCAGACTGTGGATATGAGACACATGTCACCTAGTTTCTCCACAACACAACAACCAATCATCACCAACACTAACTCCCACACAATGAACATGACACTAAATGGAGCTCAGATTGCCACAGACTGTCAGGGACAATCAGTTCACCACAACAACAGTTCTGATCTTGACACAAATGGAGATGGAGGGAGCTCTGAAAATGACTATCATTTAGCTGGGCAGGTGTATGACCCCTCAGCTCTCCAGAACAGACATAAAGGGAATGCAAAGTGTATTAAAGCAGAGGATGGCCTCATGGAATGCCCAGGAGTTGAAGACTACCCCAAAAAGAAGGTTCGCTCAAAGTCTTTGACCAAGTCAGGTGTTCCCGAGGAAGATAGTGGACAGGCAAAACTGGCCAAGCGCAGTGGGCAGGCGAAGCGGCAAAACTCCAGGGGTAGTGATGTTAGCTCACCATCTTCCTCACACGGTGGATATGATGGTTGTCCTCAACAAGAGAGAATCAGACAGAAAATCCGTGAAGTGGAAGAGAAACAACCAGAGGTCAAAACTGGTTTCATTGGCTCCTTCTTAGACTTTATTAAATCGGGCCCCAAACAGCAATATGCTCCAAGTTCTACACGGACTATAAGTCGCCCGAGAAAGCCCTGCACCTCATCCAAACCACCGCTGTGTACTTTGCCCACATTGCCTGCCAAACTTCAGACTCTGCCAGGTACTTTGATTTCCCAGGAGTGTCAAACAGCGAGCTCTCAGCAGAAACGTCTGGATGAAGATCTACAAAAGAACTTGGAGACACTGCCATCATTCAGTTCAGATGAAGAGGAGAACACTGGGAAAAACCAGGCTCTGAGAAACAGCATCAGCTCAGCACTCTCTGCTTTGGATGAATCTTCAGACCGGAAACCCAGAACAGGTAATAAAACCCTCCCTAAGAATAGCTTTGTCATTTGATTTTTATCCATTAAGTGTTTCTTTTTTATGGTATGTATTTTGTATAACATTGAAAATAATGACAAATCATTATTTATCTACAGAAGCAGCTGTGGCTTAGGAGGTAGAGCGGTCGTCCACTAATCAAAGTATTGGTGGTTCGATTCCCAGCTCCTCCTCCACATGTCAATGTGTCCTTGAGCAAGACACTTAACTCTAAACTGCTCCCGTTGCTGTGTCAACGGTGTATGAATGGTTAGATTCCCCCTGGTGAGCAGGTTGTGTGGTAGCCTCTGTCATTAGTGTATGAATGTGTGTGAATGGGTGAAAAAACGCTTTGAGTGTTCACTATGACTAGAAAAGCCAGTCCATTTACATTTATGATTTATGATCATCTGTCAGGTTTAGTTTGTCATTTTCATGTTTCTTATATTTTTTATACTCAACATATTAATATTTCCATAAACCTTGTGCAGACAACCAACTCCCTGGTCTGATGATAAAACCAGACCAACCTCCCGCCGTGACACTCACTATCACAGAGACATGTATGCCACAGGCAGCCCTTCCTACACAGACAACAAACACCATGTCCGCCATCTCAAGGGGAGCTACATTTGTGGCTAAAGAGGAGTCCAAAGAGACCCCACCAAGCCAGTTGGCTGTGCAGCTGATGAGTGTGGCCATTGAGGGACTAACTGATGAAGAGCTTTCGGAGAGTGGAGGGGAAGGAATGTACAGGGAAAGGGACGAGTTTGTCGTGAGGAATGAGGACATAGAGACATTGAAGGTAAAGTCCAGAAATTATAGATGAGAAGCACATGTTTGTGGTTCTTAACAGAATTTAGCTTAGAGGCCAAAATGGAGAAAAAGTTGCATGGATGAAGATGCTTGTCAATCTATGATATCAGAGCTAAACTGTATTACCTTGTGGGAAGTAGACTTGATTTTAACAAACCTGCTATCACCCTTTTTTGTTACTGAACACTGAGATTCGTTTCTGTGTCATCTGTGCAGGTGACAATGAGATCCGGGAGTGAGCCTCCAGCCATCTGGAAAGTCCAGAAGGCTTTGCTGCAGAAATTTGTGCCTGAGCTGAGAGATGGAAAGCGAGTCTTCTCAGCCACAAACAGTGTAAGTAAAAGCAGACATGTGCATTCAAATAATTTTTGCTTATTCTACAATAGATAACATTTTGTTTTCTTTGTTATGTATAGTATCTTGGATATTTTGGAGATGCCAAGACCATGTACCAGAGAGTCTATGTGAAGTTTTTGGACACAGTTAACAAAAGGGAATACGTACGAGTTTGTAGTCGAAAACCACGCTGCAAGCCCATGAACTCACTAAGGTGTGTTGAGAGTATTGACTGATGTAGATAATAATGAAAAACATAGCTCCTCATTGATATACTTATTTGTTCTGCCACTCAGGGGTGTTCAGATGAAAACTTTGCTGGGTTTGACAGCTGCCCCCTCCTCAGTCTCCCAAAACCAGAAGCCTCGACTCAAACAAGCCAAGCCAAGGGCAGAGCCACCACCTAAGAAGAGGAGGAAATGGAAGGAGGAGTTTTCACCTACTACCTCAGAATCATCTGCAGAAGAAGGCGGTGAAGATGATGGTGAAGAAGCTTTTTGACATTAAATCCAGTTTGACAGTTAATTTTTTACATGTTTGTTGTCTAAAACTTTTCCCACTCTTTGATCTCTCTCTTTTGCACACGCGCACACACTCTTAGTGCGATTTACATCACGGTTCCTCAACACACGAACTATGAAGGAGACATTCAAAAGCTTTGTGGAACTGCTCATCAGCGTTGCTTTAGATGAAGATGTGATGACAGCACTTGAGAGGGCAAATGGTGAGTGCTTAATTCACTTTTAATATCTCTTGAGTTGCTTAATAGGAGCAAAAACTAAACAATGAGTTTGCATAAAAACAAAGGAGTTCATCAGATATTCTGCTTTGGTCATCACTGACATGTTAATATTTCTTGTTTCAGATGAGTTGTTACTGCCACATATGAAAAGAGTGGATGGGTTGATTACTGACAACAGGAAACGTTTGCTTCACAAACTGCACATTGGGGAGGTCCTAAAGGTGAGTTTGTCTGTGAAAGTGTGTATAGGTTGGTTGTTCTGAGTGCTCTGCAAAAGCATTAGAGTTTTCTATGATAAAATCCCCCTTTGTTAGATGCAGTATTTTTCTAATTATAAAAAAGTCCAATTTATAAAACCAATTTTGTTGTACTTCTCTTTACTTCTTATTTTATGTTGAGTTAATTTGTTCTACATTTGCTGTCATTTTACACTCTTCTTTCTACTCTGACAGGATTATGCTTACAAACTACCTAATTAACTCTCATGTTGTCTTCGTCTTCAGACAGCCTTAGACAGTTTCCCAGAGATCTCAGTTGTCACTGAGCTGAAGAAAGATGGGGAAACCCCAGCATTTAAAGTGCGACTCAGTGGGAAGGCCTACAATAAAAAGACCATGAAGCCCTACAAGATGCCCAACAAAGTGCCACAGGTAAGATACCTTCTGGTAAAAATAATTTACTTTTATTTTCATCTGCTGTTCATGGCCAGGTGTTAAAGGATCCGTGTAGCAGAACAAATTTGACAGAATAATTATTATTACCTCAACCAAGGAGGTAATGTTTTTGCCAGGTGTGTTTGTCTGTTAGCAGTATTAACTCAAAAAGTTAGAAGGAAATGTCCACAATGGGACTAGGAACAAGTGATTTGATTTTGGGAGTGATCCGGATCACTGTGCAGTAGTTATGTCCATATTCATGACTGTAATAATAATGAAGCAGTAAGACTTCTGCTTCGTTCTAAGGGTCTCAGTACACTCGCAGTCTCAGTGCAGTTGTGTTGCGTCCTCTGTCATCAGAGGAGTATGCGTATATATCTTTTAGAAAATGGTTCAAGTGAATGAT
>JANJYQ010043846.1:0-11855 GCA_024605255.1 Rastrelliger kanagurta | reverse complement strand
TGTGAAATGTAGAGTAATATGGTATTTGATTGTATATTCACACACACACACACACACACACACACCTTGGTGAGCTGGATCTCCATTAACAGGCTGTGCTGGCGGCCACTGCCTCCAGCCCAGCGCCAGGAGTTCTGTGGACGAGAGGAAGTGACGGAGCGGGATGGGGAGCCACGCACACCAGCAGGGACTGACCGACCCCTGGAGGGAGGAGGAGAGAGAAATGATAAAAGCAACAGAAAAAAATGAACAGATGCAAGCATGTATGTAAGTGATATTATATGGTGAATACATTCTCTGTGGGTTGAATACTGCTGAGTGTGTGTTACCTGTTTGCATGTTGGGCATGAATGGACAAGGGCTTCCCGCCAAAGTCTTTACCCCCATAGAGATGCCAGACCACAGAGATCTCCCGCAGCACCACCCTGCTCTGGGGAACAGGGAAGCGGCTCGGGGCACGGAGCAAGTCTGAGCTGCCTCGCGGCCTAGAGAAGTGGCTGTCTTTCACCCGGATGGGACCCTGAGCCAGAACTGTCACCACAGGCTCTCCATCTCTGGGCTGTGGTGGAGGACATGGATCATTTAGGAGCAAATCTTATGCAAGTGTGATGATTTATACGGGAGTTGTGCTGCTGGTGAAGAGAGAATTTACAAGAAAGACAGAACGGAAGCATAAAAGACTCACAGGGATGCCCATGCCAGGAGCCTCCAGAATACAAAAGTCATCATTGTCAGTGGAGCCTTCAGACCCTTCCTCTGACATCATATCTGCCTGAACCTCTGTTGCTGTGGCAACCAGACCATCAAGCTCAGAGTCATCCCCTTGCAGCACAGAGGGGTTGTGTTTGGAGGCTTCACCGGGGAACAGGTAGACAGAGACGGGCGAGCCTCTTGGCATAGAGGGTGAACCTAAACAAACATAGAGAACCCATCGTCTGTGAGCAACAAATGCAAAGACATGTGGAATAGACAAGCTGCTGCTGTCATCCACTTTTGTTCAGCAGTGACTAAACATCTCCTGGGGATATGTGCACTGTGAGTGACTGCATACAGTTGTAACATGGTTTTCTACATAAAAATTTAAGACTGAGTAGAATTAGTTAAATCTGGTAAACCGGTGTCTGGCCTCTTTCATGTTTATACACCTGATGAGATGTTGAGTATAAAAAAAGAAAAACTCTGCTGTACCTGGGTCTAAACCGTCATCTCGGTGGCTCCTCTCTGTATCTATTAAGGCATCAGCCAGATCATACTGGTTGATCTCAGCAGTTTCAGCTGGAGGGCAGGGAAGAATAGATGCAGGGCTCTCTGATAGCTAATAAGACAAAATATTACACAGAAGTTAAAACACTTTAATTTCTTCATTTTGTAATTATACTACAGTTACAGTCTTCCCTGTTAAATATTACCTGTTAGACGTCTGTCCATGATACTTGAGGTTTTTATTTTTAGTTGCTATAAATAGAGATTGCTGTAAAGCCCTTTGAGATTTATCTGCAATGTATTCTTATGTAAGAAAATTAACTCGACACATTCAAATAGCGCACAACTCTAAATCTTATCCATCTATTATTGTCCAATGAACATACAAGCCTTACCGGTAGCTTCTGGCCAGCAATTTCTGTGGGTGAGGTGTGCCGTGGAGGTGGGTGCAGGTCACCTTGGGAGACCAGGTATTGCAGCAGATTGACTAGAGCAGCGCAGGAATCAGCACAAGTGTGGAGGTGAACCACGTTGTTGGAGCAACGAAGCTCAAATAGAGGCTGAGACTGGAGAGCAAAGATAGTTAAGATTACAGTCTGACCAATACTGATATCAATATTTAAGTAAAAAAAAAAAAAAAAAGAGTACTGATACAGTGTTGCGCACTGTGCCCCACCATATGTATTGAGCGGTGTATTTTATATTTGAAAAAAAAACAAAATATAACATAAAAAAATTGTCTACATATAAATAAAAATAAACAAAAAATTAAGGGCTGATATCCACATCTGTTTCCATATTAAAAATGAGTGAAAAGTAAAGTATGTACAATTTCCCTGAATACTATGAAAATCTATTGAGAAAAATAAATACAGGAAATGCCTCAAAGTGAAGTCTTATAAATATAAATGGACCTAAAGATATGTTTGCATTGTTACATAACAGTTTTTAAACTGCATCACTATTGGAAAGGACAAAATGTTTACTTGTCAGTTTAGATTTCGTGTCCAACTGAAAAATGACCCTACTCCTCAACTGCAAGTTTATTATTATGGTGAAACCTTATTATGGTAAAACAAATATTTATAAACACTGAGCCCACGCTTGTTTGTGGTGAGGCAAACTGAACAAAATTATAATGTTTTGTTTGCATTCACATTTTCTGTGGTAGAGATAGTCGTTATTTAACTGCAGCACTTCATGGAAAACGGGGAAGTAAAAAGATGACGCGCACACTCACCAGCTTGCCCGTATCACTGCCTTTCCATGTGGTGATGGCGAGCTCCAGCAGGTCAATGTCCAGAACACAAACATAGTCTGTGGGACACAAAGATATTAACATTAACTCATTCAAATGTATTGACGGCACACAAACTTTTATTTTCTACTCCTTACCTCTCCTCAGGTCCACGGTGTCAGTCTCACATTTGTCAGAGAGGTAGAGAGCCGAGTCATCCAGGATGAATCTGACAGCAACATGAGAAAATATTGACTGCACTGATATTCATGGTGTGATTTCTTTTATTTGGTGGTGATCATTAACGATCATTAACGGTACCTGAGGTGGAAGGTGGCTGTGTCTACAATGATGTTACTGGACAGAGAGAAAGACTCTACTGTGAACAAGACCCTCAGCGGCAGATAGAGAGGTCTGAAAGTCAAACACAGACGTTGAGGGTAAAAAAACCTGGAGAAATTACGATTGTATCACAATAAAAACAATCTTTGTGTACAAACCTGTAATCGACGGCACATGTAGCGAGGTGTGTGTGGAGGACAGTGATGACAGCAGGTGCCGTGTATCCCAGAATAGGGTCGTCAATGACATCCAAGAAGTCAACCAGCTGTAAAAACAAACAGACTGAGTTGACAGGAGATAAAGGAAGTGCAACTTATGAAATCTTTTCACTTAATCTGACTTCTCTGCATGACTATTGTCGTTTGTGCTTTTCCGCATAAACTCAACTGTACCAACCTATATTTAAAACCCTACCAGTTACATCCCATTTAGGACCATCTTGTCATCAATCATATCAATCATCATGGTCTTCATGAGAAAAGTGAGTTATCACAATTTGTTTTAAACTTCTTTATACATCAATACTACTTTACTGGACTGTGGTTGGTTGCTACTGGAGAAATCCATATACTGATTCTTGTACTCTACATATATTTCTATTTCTGTATGAATGTGGAATGCTAAAAATGTTGGTCTGGACAGAGGCGGGAGTCCTTTTTGACTGAGGGACTGAAAATATCAGACATTTTTCTCAAAGATAGCTGAGAATAATATTTCATGCAGTGTCACTTTTTTATAGGAGACAAATCATGCATGGAATAAGATAAACACTCTAAATTGCCTTGAAATTAAATGATATAAATAACAATAAAAAAAACGATAGATACAAGGTTGCCAGTAAGTTTTTTAATGTTTTCTCCCTTTCATACACTTTTTAACAACAACATAAGAAGACAGGAAAACTTATTTCTTGTACCTTCTTGTACTGATTCTTACCTGCTCGTGCCAGCTGTGATTAGTCTGTGTCAGGTAATGTCTCATAGTGGCACCTTGAAGTCGCAGTGCAACAAGGAATTCCTACAAAGAGAGAACAGCAACAAAAAAAACCCAACGTTATCTAATGTTGATCTTGCTCAAACTGTAAAATGATGTGCACGAGGGGGCCGCACCTTCACGTTCCTTTGAGGGTCCACAGTGATTTTGATGGCTGTGGACAACATCTGTTGCTCTCCCTCTCTGCCACTCACACTGCTGACTCCCACCTCTGTGGGGTAGATAGTAGGGTCCAAGTGCTTTGGGGCAGTGAAGGTGGGCATCTCCAACCGCTGTGGGATGGGGGTGTCTTTCACCACCGCTGTAGTGTTGTGGGAGGAAAAAAATTGTGTTCAGTGATGCAGTGATAAAAGCATGTAAATTAAATGTACTACTGAATACCATTTAAAGTAGAAAAATACTAATTAAGTTGTAATAAAATGTGCAAATGGCAGAATGATGTGCACCTCGATGGTAGAGCTCCACTCGTCTGCTCTCCAGACACAGGAAACTGAGATTGGGGTCATTCTGGTGCTTTGCTACACTGAATATCTTCCCTCCTTCCAGGTCAAGCACAATTTCTCCATGACTCTGGTCCTCCTGAAGTAATTAAATGTAATGAAAAAGGTTACAAATGCACAAATTACAAGATAAAAAAGTATACAGGTTTAAAGGCACATTTGGTAACACAAGTATTGAAAATCTGGTGCAGCTAAGCTTAAAAGTGCAAGTTAAATGCATTGTCTTATAATATTATGGTTAACAGCCACCTGGTTCACCTTCTTGTCTGTCCTGGCTTGGAGGCGACCTTTGTTGATGAGGACAGTGAGGGAGAGGAGGCTGAGGTTGTGGTTGGTGTGAGAGGCTGACTTTGTCCTTCCAGCTGGTTCATTGGCCAAGTAGAACTGAGGCTCGTCCTCCTCGGAGTCAGAGTCTAGACACAGGGAAACATGCTTTAGCCATCATTCACTTCCACATCCTGATGGAAGAAAAAGCATCTCCAAATGATAACACCTGTTTTGGCAAGTTAGTATTGGCCCAAATGACAAAGACAAATGTGATAGAATGAACAAGAAAAAACAACAAGAAAAAAAATCAATTAAAAAATCTAAGTCTCTGTATCAAAACTCTAGTCCAACTTACCGAGCCTAAAGGCCGATTTGCAGAGCTGGAACTCATCCTGGTGATGGCGGAAGTGTTCAGGGCTGTGAGCCGAGGGGGGAGGAGGGGGAGGGGGCTCCCACATCAAGAGGTCATTATTGATTCTATGGAGGAAATGGGGTCTAGCATTACTTATGATGCACAGGATCAAAACAACAGAGTTCATCTTCTAACACTGTGCTCATTTATGAGTCAACTTGAAGCACAATGCAATCTTGTAAGGAAAAAAACATAAATGTATTATTTTTGTTTGAAACATTCTAATGTATATAAGTTTAAAACATTTTATTCAACATTAATGTAAGTGTAGATGATTGCACTCACACTCCTCCAGCTGACATACCTGTTGTAGATGCTCTGGAAGGCCTGTTTGCTGGGCAGAAGGATATAGGCCAGTGGCAGGTTGATGTCCACAGCGCACTGACACTGAGCAACGCACTGAGCCTGGAACTGACGCATCTCTTCTGGATCAGCTGGGATCACCATCTAAACCAGGGAGGAGGATTAAGTCAGATCTGATAAGATAAGACAGCAGTATATTCTGAGGTATGTCATCATACCTCCTCAGTCTCAAACATAGTGCGGTTGGAGGAGAATGGAGAGCTGGTTTTGTCTTGGAGTTCACAGTGGCTTTCAAAGAAGGCAGCACCAAGGTCTCGGGCGAGGTCTAGGCTAATCCCGCCCAGACCTGCTGCCGGGCCCTGAGTCTCGCCACCACGCACACGGACTGATATCCTGTTGGAAGAAGGATGATGATGATCAATTGAAATAGATTAATACTGAGTACACTAGATTTTAATTTGATGAGCAAGAATGACACAATGTTAGCTACTTCCTCTAAAACAGCCTTAGTAAAGTGCTGATTTTCAGATCTTTGTGTGATTTATTATCCACTTTATATTGTCATGATTATCACCACTAACCTAGGCATGGAGTCGCGGTGCTTCTTCACTCTGATGCAGGGGAAAGAACCTTCCTCCCAGCCCTCGTACGACCCTGATACAAAACAAGTTAGTTGTCCAACTGTGCTTCACATTTTAAAATGTCTGCTTTAATAACATATATCCAAACTGACAGCAACTCACACCTTTAAATTGTGAATTTTGATCTAAATATCAGCAGGACAACAGGATTCAACAGCAAAAAAGGACCGTTATTATTTTCATCATCAATCTGTTAGTTACTTCCTTGTTATGACATGACTTTTATATGTATAGTAATAATGACTGTTAGAATTTTCTGAAGCCCAAATTGATGTCTTTTTTTGTCTGGTCAACAGTTGTAAACCTAAATCTATTCAGTTTATTACCTAATATGACACAGGAAAGCATTCAATTCTCACATATGAAGATGGAACAAGCTAATGTTTGGTAATTTTGCTTTAAAGAAAGATTGAAATCATTATTTTCTGTGGATTGACTATTGATTAATAGACTCATGGCTGCAGCACTATAGTAAAGTTTGACAAGCTGTCAGGTTACATAGAACCCTCATCAAGATACATTTTATGCAACTACATCATTGTAAAATGACAGAAACAGTGAAATCTTCAGTGTATGATTTAAACTTTCACCATCTCTATGAGCCAACAGCCACTTGTAGATAATGAGTAATTATTGTGATTCATGTTAGCAAAACAAGGTGGCTTCTAAGTATTTCTAAAGCCACAGATATACTCCCGAGAGGACACATACATGGACAGCTGCAAACACCACAGATGTGTACTACTCCTGTTCATACTACTGTCAGGAGTCCACTTGGAATGCACGTTACACACATGCGCAATAGATTGGCGTTGACAGGAAAACAGTGTAACATAGCACTGTCTGCACAGAGCCAACATGTACACCCTCTGATGATAAAATCTACATCACACAGACATGTACTCACAGATGTGTAAAGTATAATTTTGTCTTAATGGATACAAAGTTTCTTGGATGAAAAGTTCATAGTCAAATAGTTAAACTACTATTTGTAATGTTTCATTTTTGTTCCTAATGAATGAATGATAGTCAAGTCTGTAAAAATGTGTGGGGTTGTGTTTGCTCTTACCATGCAGGTCGGTGAAGGAGGCCTCCAGCAGCTGGGTGAGGCAGGGAGCTGACAGCTGTCCTGGGGCAGGCTGCTCACTCTGCAGATCTGGTGCTTCTTGGTGCTTCAGCTCCAGCTCTGTCAGCTCCAGCACTAGTGTCTCCTGCCGCACTGACCTCACAGTAGGGGGCTTTCGTAAAGGTATAGGTCGCAAGTCTGGTATGGGAAAACGAAGTCTGAGGACAGCATGAGGAGAGAGGAGGGAGAAGGAGGACCATAGCTCACTGCTCTGGGTCTGAAAGATGGAATGAAAGAAAGACAAAAATAATTAAGTATTTATTCATCAAAAAAAAGCTGGTTGAATGTGAATTTTAGGAGCTGATTCAGTCACAGAGTTACAGACGTATGCTTAGAGTTAGCCACTGAGAGGCTTTACTGGAGATGTCAGGCTTATTTACTTTCATCCCTGTCAATTAAGTTCATGTTTGTGTCAGCACAAATATTAGGTCAGACATAACATGATTACCTCTTAAAACCTGAAGAAGAGCTTTGTCTATTTCAGGTTTCTCACTGAGTAACTGATGTAAACATGACAGACTGGAGTGCTTCCATTAGCCAAAATAAAATATAGTTTCATTTAATTAAGTCTCTTTTATAAAGCACAAGGAATGCTCTTCAGAAGAACATCTCATCAAATACAATATGTACAACATAAAACCAACGCTGCCCAATTGCTCTATTGTTAACCATTTGTTAAATTCTAAAGTCTTTATAGATTTTCACTGAAATCAACAGTTTCTTAGTGTTTCTTGACTGCAAATACTGCTCTCAAAATTTAATGTCATGAGATAAATATGGAAGCCTAAGAGAGGGCAGTGCAGCTCAGTTTGGTTCTCCTTGTGTGATTAATTACGAATTGATATTGTGGTCTACACCACGTTAAAAGGCTCCCTTTGAATTAGGCAAAATGACTGGTGATAATGATGGTTTTATCATCCTCATTACAACATGCCCTCATTTCTGGTCATAGGTCATAGCATTACTCATGTTACGACTAAAGAGATGCGATGAAACATAAGCTGATTTGTGTTTTCATCTGATAGTGTGACGNGATTCAATTGTTGCCCGGAATAAATATGACCTGGATGAATGAGAATATTCACAGACTAATGACAATATGGTTTGTTTTTTCATGCAATCAGATGTGCATCCACCTGCATGGATCCAGGTCCAGTTGTCTGTTGGGGACAATAGCTGAAGGCCTTGCTCAGGTTCGCCATTCGACTAAGAATGTCCAGGTCCAGCTCGGCACTCAGTTCTGCCAGCTCCACTTGCACAACACTGTCACGCCGCACTACCCGCTGTTTTCCCTGCAAAAAAGACATGCTTGAAGATTTTTCATGACATGTGACAATTCAATAATAATAATAATAATAATAATTATTATTATTATTATTATTATAATGAATAAAGTAAACAGTTGATTTGCTTTTCAAACTTTTTTTTTTTTTTTAAATAAGAGTCCTACCTCCCAGCTTTGTGATAGTGTTGTAACAGTAAGGCACTTCATTACAAATCAAATAAATATTGTTTGCACAGCACACTTTGTACAGTGAAATGGCACATGTTACAAAATGGTTAAACTAAAAGCGAAAAAACAATTTAAATTTTAGAAAAACTTACACTTTTGCAACTAATCAGGCTGTGATTTCCTTGGGTATAAATTCATACCTTTCGCAGGTGTTTTTCACTGAGGCTGTAGTGTACTTGGGCACACGGTCTGGCTGCAGCTCCAATAGTGAACAGACCAGCTTTCTGGAATTGGAGCAACTAGAAAAAGACAAAAAGAGAAACAAAGTATACTCTAAGATTTTCCTTATGAGCTTTGTAGGAGAACAAACAACTACTTTCAGCCAACTGGTAAAAGGTAACTCATACATGACAAGAAGATATCACTGAATCTGACATTTTTAATTCTGATTTGGGTGACTTTAACATGGGGTTTGAAATCCACTGAATATTTGTTTTGTAACAAAATATCTTCCTTTCAACACTCATTTCATTTAATGTAATTTTGTTTTATGTCACTCCAACTTGACATTCATGTTGACTTCTTGTTGGCAATCGATCATGTAAGTTCTAATAAAAAAGAAAAATGAAGGGCAGCTGTCACTGAACCATTTTACTGTATATAAAGATGGAGCCATGACAGCTGCCAAGTGAAGAAGTATAGGTCATAAGTATAGGTCATATATCCTACCCCCTCCAAGTTTGTGGACGGAACATGAGCCAAGCTCAAAATTAAGACTACCAGTCAAATATATTGATCCAAAAAATGGCTTTTGTCATTTTAGGTCATTCTTACACCTTGATGTTTGTAAAAGTGCTCATTCTTCTGATATGTTTGTTTGTAATTTGCTATTTGATAATATAAAAGGATGTGTGACATCATGATTGACAGCTGTAGCAGCTGCTTTCAAACCTCAATCAGTCAGGGAAGCAGCAGAGGGGGCGTCATCCCATCTGTTGACTCTACTGACTACAAATGATGTCACACAAACAAGATTGCAGCTCCGAGAAAGGAGATATTTTAGCTTCACTTTTGCATAACGGCACGAAAACAGGGCCATGTGTCCATATTTATATACAATTATTGTATAAGACATGTTCAGTGGAGGTTTCAGGCATGATTACCTGTGACGTCATGGTGTTACAGTTTTGCATTGAAATCAACATTAGTGTGAACAGAGCAACACACTGAGCAGTGACAGATTTTGTACCTCACAGTATTGAGGCTTGCTGTCCTCCCAGAGGCACTCTAACAGTTCCAGTCTGCTGAAGGAAAGGTCAGAGGTCACTGCCCGACTGTGACGCCTCCCACTCCGCATCTCGCAAGCAACCTGCACTGCTGCTCCTGTGAGTCTGGGAGAGAAGATGAAAGGAGTATGAAAATTTATACTCTTACCTAGGAGAACCATAGAGGAGACCACAACAACAGTAGGCTGTTATTAGAGAGGCACAGGCATGAAACACATTCCTCATAATACAGATTATTTAGCTTCATATAGGCTATAATACTGACTTTACTATCATTTTTTAACTGAGCAACTGCAATGTGTCACTTCTGAGTGGAACGTCCATTTTCTTTGTATATATATTTATGCATATATTATAACAATGTATAAGTTCAAAATAAGTATTCTCAGATCTACAACTGCTGAGCTAAAAGAAAATTATGTATGGACATAAATTTAAACTCAAGAATGACAATGTGAGTTTTTCTACCTGAGATGGGAATGTGGGCAGGCCTTGGCAAAGCCACCTCTAAGATGGTTGAAGTCTCTCTCGCTGAACATGCTGTCTTTAAAGAAAGCAAGCTCTCGGAAGAACACCTGAGACACCTGAGCCAATGATGAGGCTCCCTCACTTTTAGTGGATGGGTCCTCCTGCAGAAGAGTTAGCGTGAACCCACCTAGTGTCACGCGCAGCAGAGCATCAGGTTTCATCTGCTCTGCCTGGCCACTGTGTGAACGTCCTGCAAAAGGAACAGGCCGAGAGATCAGAGTCTTTTGGGAAACTACTGAAACATAAATAATGACGATTTAGTAAACGGTTGTGTAAAGCGATATTATGCAGGTTAGTAAAACTTTGCCAGAGACCCTGCAGGATTACTATCTGACTGATATATCTCACAAAAGTGATGATTGTCAGAGCAGTCCTGTGATTGAATGTTTCTTCATAGTGATGTAAAAAGTATTTGCTCAGCACTACAGTGATTTTACCTCTGGTTCGACCGCTGGCCTGCGGTACACTGGACAAACAGCCTGCTACAGGATATCTTCTGGGACAATTCATCATGCCCTGGAAGGGAAAAACAAAGTAGAAATTACTCAATGAAGCACTTGCGATGTGATAAGGACATCTGGAAGTTCTGGGTTGTGGTTCTTTGCAAGGGCAGTGGTGACCTAAAGAGAGGAGTGAGCTTGTGACCAACAGGGTGTCGGTCCAGTCCCCAAACCTAAACCCCAGCCACTTCAGTGGAGTTGCACATTGGCCAGCAGATCACACTGTGGTTATACTGAGCAGCTTACAGGAGTACATGTATCTAACTGTGAATGTGATCAGGTCATTCCTGCAAAAAGAAGGCTACGTGTCTGTGAAATTTCCCTGAATAAATAAAATAAGGACAGAAATTACATTTATTATCTTTAGTTACACAAATTTTGCCATTTCGAAAAACATGCACATGGCATTTGATAAGAAAAACAAATACAAAAATAAAAAGGGCAAAGGTAATGAGAATATAAAGAAAATAAGAAATTAGTNNACACACACACACAGTACCTGTGCAGATAGTGCTGTAGGCTGTGTGAAGCTGGCTAGACTGTGTGTAGAAGACTCCATATCGCTGTCTGACAGCTCACTGCCGGAGCGCACAGACGTCATGCTACTGTTCATCCCAGCAGGACCCATGGAGTAAAACATTTCTGCAGGTATACACCACACAAACAAATAATAAGCTGAGTTAAGATAAATAAGTGAAGTGATAATATGCACCAACACATTATGGAACTTTACAGCAAGGGAAGGAGTAGCAGTTTGTGTTTAAAGGAATTTTTTCCACTCATCTTTTTCAGCACTAAAGCAACACTACACCGCTCTAGCACTACTTGGCCCGACTCTACTCGATTTGACTGCTGTCATGTCGTTTTGTATGTGACACAAACACAAACAATAGAGGTCATCAAGGTAGCCCTGTACTAACTGCTTGGTCTGTGGCTTTTTGTCACAGGCCGAGCGAGAGAAGGCTGCAGGCAGTGAAATTGTATTTAAAAACAGCGGCTTCCCCAATTTACCTTCCTTTAATAAATGGAAACTAACTATAAATAACATTTTAGAAATGGAAAGA
>JANJYQ010043831.1:0-10656 GCA_024605255.1 Rastrelliger kanagurta | reverse complement strand
TATAAAATTACTGTCTTTTTTAAAGTACAAACTCACCGCTTCCTCATCATTACGTTGTGGTTGCTCATTAGGAAGAGTTTGATCCCAACTTTTCAGTTTTGCTCGGTTCAAAGTTAAATAACATAATCTTACTCATCACTGACAACTCTGAATTATAGTATATCTATAATGTATTGTAGTATCGGTTCCCATTTTTCCTCATCGTCACCTATTTGCACTTGTGCTCTCCCCAGTAAGCTTTTCAGGTACCTGTGTATCAATACGCCTGTCATCATAAAATATTGTAATTTAAAGAAACTCTGTATTCTTTCTTTCGATTAACACAGAGGAAATTGCTGCATCTGTTTCCTCAGATATTCAGTCTCTTGCTCATTGACACTTAAGCAGTTCAGGTTCGTGATAGCACAAGAAAAACTTGAACCTGCCAGTGTCACTTGGTCGGCCAACTACTGAAGGTTCACCTTTTCTTTACTTCTGCAAAATGATTGAATCCTCAGAGCTAAAACAAAGTTAGCCTAGAAAATATACCAGGAGACTGATATTTTGCTTACAACCAACTCCTTCTTCTGCCAGGTTGTTTGTCCAGCAATAAGCAAAGATTAGTAGAACCACTGCCATGATAAGACTATTAGCAATTAGCCCCAGGGTCTGTCTTCACTTGTCCAACCTGCAGAGCAGCCTCCCTAGATTGCTTGGTAGAGTTGGACGTTTTGAAAAGATTGTGACCTTTTTAATATAAAGGTTTTTTTTTTTTTACTAATCCATTACTTACATTAGCAGCTGATGACATGCCAGCCTCCCTCTTAACATTTGTTGTGAAGTATGTTTGAATTAGTATTTGTGGTTTTTCCATATTGATATTGGGGGATTTTACATAAAACGTTTAAACCCATTCCTGTGTTATTGCAACATACAGATAAAAATCGTTGAATAATACTTTTTCCATTGATAAGTTGGGTGTGTTTATAGATATAATGTGAAAGGCTGCATGTAATAACTATTTTAATAAATATAACTATAAAGATAATGATTTGTGGGTCTATACAATATGATCATTATAGCATCCTATCAACAGCAGTATCAAGCGAGCGTGCGCTGTAGCTCTGTCAGCATTCTGTCAGTGGGAAGTCCATATTTCTCTGTATTAACCTACAGCACAAGATATTTTGCAAACCGGATATTTTGCCTATCTAGACCCTAGTGATCTAACTGGTCAGATTAATGGATTATAGTGTACCTTGTTCGTCTTTGAAAAGGTGCTTGTCTCATCAGCATTCAGGATTTCAGAAAATGGCATGTCTCCTTTCCCTGAAATGACGTACTATACATGTTTGGTGAAACCAGTAGCTGACATCTGCAGATTGGTCTCCAGCTGAATCCCTCATTTACAAATTAACAATATAATATGCAAGAACCAGCGCAAGTAACATTGCACGAACTTGTACCATTGTGAAAGTCCAAATTGGTGGTCATGATTTTCCAAATCCTATATTTACTTAAACTTTTGATTCTAAGGGCACAATTTGATTCGATATTTGATCAGTTGTTTCTAATGTACCACACTAAGGCCCTATTGCCAAATTTAAATAATTTATTAACATAATGTAGCAGTAAACTGGAAAAAAAGAATAATCTAGTGACCCTTTTGTAACTACAGTGTGCATTCGTCACAGCAGATGATATTATGTGTTACTCTGGAAGTCCAGCAATTTGTTGTTAAGGTCATTAAATCTGCACTGCTCAGACCTCCAATAACTTTTTCCTTCACACCATTATACATGTAGGGCAACACCTTTGTGGTAAGATGCAACCTACTTGTCATTTCATTGCAGGGTTCTAGTATGCTAATTAAATGCTTAAACCTGTGGTTTCTACCACTGAATAAGGTTGCCTCTCTGATGCTGCAAATGGCCACAGGTTTAAGTTAGAGGGAGGTAGTGTTGACTCACAGTACTTCCACTAGGGTTGGGTATTGTTAACACTAGGGCCGCCAAGATTTGAACACCCCTATAAGCGCTGCTAATAGTCCCCAGACCGCTACGTAATTCCATTGATTGTGTCGCTTCAACCCTCAAAGTGAAGGGGGATGAGTCTGTGTGTGTGTGTGTGTGTGTGTGAGAGAGAGAGAGACGATGAGCAAGAGAGAGACAGCCAGCAAGAGAGAGAGACAGTGATAGTAACAAGGTCACAGTTTGTGTAACAACAAGAATTAAAATTATTAAAGACTATCAAATCTATCCGAAGTTTTGAGTGATCAGTTGCAACAAATTGAATGTAATCTAGCAAGCTATAATGGGCAGCATGATCAGCATTAGTCCTCAACTCTGTAACTGAGCATTATAAAGTTAAAAAAGTTAATATTTATTGAAAAAATGGATGCAATCATTTCCAAAATTCAGAACAGAACCTAACGAAATTATTTGCTTCATAGGTAAGTAATGTTATAAAACTTTTATAGCCCACCAGCTCGGCTTGGGCGATTGGACGAATATATTGCCAATCGCCAATTGGCTGAGTCCATTGCGGTTGGTTTCATTTTTGGCGATTTTTTTTTTTTTTTTTTTTGGGACGATATTTTGGTCGTTTTATTTAGCTAAATCAACGGTCTGCCTCCACAGAAGTAAACACAGTACAGAGTTCATAATTACTGTGTAAAGCGCAATTAAAAGTGTGTGCGTATTACAGGTAACGTGATTTCTACTGCGTCTTAAACAGCGATTCATAAATTTGAGAAAAAAAATAATAGCAGCTGTGTGTTACTCTGCGAGTCTCCACTCTCCCCTCCTGCACCCATTGTGACTGAATGTAAGGTGTAACAGCCAATCAGAGAGCTTCTTACATCTCTGCTCAGAGCTCATAGCATTGCATTTTCTGTGTGTGGAGGACCACAAGGGACACTGCTTTTTAAAGGTTGATTTACCAAACCCATTTTTAAATCGAATTTGCAAATGCAATTTGGAAATGGAAAGACAAATAGAAAAAGGAATTGCCCTTTTAAAAGTCTGATTAAAAGTTGTATTTTCTAATTCAGTTTGCAAATTCATTTAATTGTTTTTCAAAATGAATTTTGAAAATTATTTTGAAATTGGATTATTCATTTGGAAATTAATGTATTTTCTAAATGGTGTTTTAAATCACTTTTTTAAAGTTTCTTTTTCAAATCAGCCTTTCCTTCATTATAACTAAGTAGTTGTGTGTGTGTCTGTGTTTTGATTAATAAGACTCAGTTTGCCACAATATTTTCAAACTTTGTATGAAATTTTAAAACCAATGCACTCAAACATAATTTCTTCCTGTTAAGCAACTGAAGGTATATGATACATTTGTTCTAAAGCTAAGTTAGCGACCTATGGGTACATTTGAAAAAATTAGTTGGAAAACTTGGACATGATCTGAACTGTGCAACATCAGGTTCTTCATCTTCCCATTCAGGATCAGACTCCAATTTCTGAAATACTCAAAGTGTCTTTATCAGCTGTCCTGTTGAGGGTGCCTTCAGAAACCATATCCACCAAAGCACATTCTAGCAGGTCATGTGTATACTTGCTATGGATTGAACATAGCTTTGTTGGTATTTGCTGTGCTGTTGCTGGCACCAATCTTGAAAAACCATGGACCATTTCATAGCAGTGAAGAAGGCTTTGGGATTGCATGATGGGAGCCACCTCTTAAAACACATCCCCTAGAGATCTAGAGAGTACATCAAGACTGGCACAGTTGCTTAATTTAAAGTGCAGTACAGATCATAAACATCTGTCTACCAGTTACAAACAGCTGAGAGATGCAAAGTTTCTTTGTGCAGTGCACCTGTCTTCTGTTGGTGACTTCATTATCTACAGGGTTCCCATGGGTCCTTGAAATCCCTGAAAGTTTATTTATTTGAAAAAAAAATCCAGGCCCTGGAAAGCTTTTGAAAATAGGCATTAAGAGACATAGGTCATTGAAAGTGCTTGAATTTATACCTTGCCCCCGAAGTTGTGTGAATATTGTTTTACCCAAACTGATTACCACTGCTGTATGGAAGTGTATTGCTGCCACATCAGAAAAAAAATTCTCACGTTATAACATGATGNNNGGTAGTTCACAATCATTAACATGCATTTTGAACAGGTCTCCCTTTTAACTGCACATAACTACATTTTCAGTGAGTGTATTTAGCACATTTAGCATAGCCTTTTGTAAAGCTGCAGGTTTCATCCAGTAATAGGCTGCCTATAGTTAAACATGGATCACCATATAGTCCTTGAATTTGATGTTTACCAAAGAATGGGAAACCTGTATCTAGTCTCCTGAAAGACCTCAGATTTTGGTCGAGGTAGGCCACCTCTCAGAGGGATGGCAGAAGCTCTCACTGGGCAATAAAGTAGCCTGACATCAAGTGTCCTCCCCCATTTCAGCCAGAAACCCCCTGTTTCACAGCTAACACACACACACACAAGCACGTGTTCGGTACAATATTGCAAAGTAGGAGACACATTGCAATATTGTGTGTGGAGAACTGCTCTCTTTGAAGTCTTGGATGAGTATACTGATAAGATTTGCAGATGGGTGGATAAGCACAGATTTTTTTTGATTCTTGATATGTCCATGTATTTAGTCCAACACGCAACCTAATACACACTGATCAAAACAAAAGCGGTCCCTTTAACTGTCCCTCATGGCAGACAGTTTTTTATGCTAGTCTGTGAAAATGTTCACCCTTACAAAAATATTAGAAATTTAAAAAAAAAATTTGCCAAGCGGAATATCTTTGGGTTTTGGACTGGTGTTCAGACCTAATCACACATTTGAAGAGGTCACTTTGACTCTGGAGAATTTTAACAGGCATAGTAAAATAATCAGAAGATTAATCGATAATGAAAATTCTGACACTTTATTTGCATGGACCCATTATTGGTAATTAGATAGCAAAGACCTTCCCTTTTGCCATATCCAGCCCACTGAACACTGTGTTGACGCTTTAAACCACAGATTAATGTGTGATGTTAATGTGTGACAGATTTTATGGTGCTCTAGTCTCATGTACAGCATGTATTTGCTTCTGTGGCTACAGGCCAATGTCAGGCTTGTTTTCATTTGTATGGCTGAGTGGGCATGTCAGCACCAGAGGTGAGAAATGGGCCGCTGCTCTCCACTGCTCACGTAGTGGGGTTTCCTCCTCTGTCTGGCGGTGTATGATCAGCAACCCCTGGGTGAGCATTATTCAGCTACATTAGCATGCATTCAAATACAGTAGTTAACGTCAAAATGTTGCCTTGCACTAGTGTGGCAAAGGATCTGCTAGCTAATGTCTCAGCTAAGGTGAGATTGATTATGATAAGGAGAGGAGCTATTGGCTCTGGACACCAACCAATCAGTTGCTCCAACAGCTTTTTTCTGTCGTGCATCTCTCACTATGTCTGCACTTTGCCCCTCAACTCTCAACTTTCGTGTCCTCTCAAATGAGACTGAGCTGTGGTTTTTCACCTCCTCAGATCCTGGAGCCTTGCCCAAAGTTTTTTTTCTCGTCATTTTCTGTGAAAGGCTGTGGTTTTCTGTGTTTCATAAAGGCAGGACAGCAAATGATGCATCTCCAGCTGTACAAGTGTTGTGCGCCACTAATTTTGCACATCTTGAAGTCATCACAGCTTTTCTTGTAAAGCAGCATATTTACAGATGTACTGCCAATTTAATGTGTGACAAAAAAAAACCAGCTCAGTTTTTAAATGTGGGACACACACAGAATTGATACTTTTATTGGCCCTGTGTGTAATTTTACTGGCCCAGCTAAGAAAAAATGAATATAATTTTTTTTTTGGAAAAAAAAATTGAAATTGTTTAATTGTTGTTTAATTGTTTACAGAACAATGAGAAGAAAAAGGTTTGTGTGTAAGTCTGAGCGTCTGTTTTGAGACTAAGAATTACGTATTTCTGACACCTTAGGGGCGGCACATCCTTAGGGGCCGCCTTAATAAGAAAGCGCTGGGGGAAACACTGATCACTGACTTATACTAACACCCAGTGTCAAGATTAGTAGAAGATAGAGTTGGGCTGATGGATGATACTACCCGGTATTGTCCATCGTCATTGATGACTGACATCACGATGGGAAGCCAACATCGTGATACCACGCTCGCACTATTTATAATCTGGCTGTTAAACTTTAAAATTTGCAGAGATTCTCCTCAACCATGTACAATACCATACACCACACTGCAGCTATAAGGACAAAGACATCGTTGAATCAGTTTCAGAGCAGTTTGAATGTTAACTAAAACGCTGATTGTTAATCAGCTAAAAATGTATTTAATTATTATAACGCAATGTTGCTGCCATGGACTGACATGCTGAAAATTGGATTAGGATGACTGCTAGGTGATTTCTTTGAATAGGTCCTTATTATTATAAAGATGCTGTAACTTTGTTCTCTATTATAAATGTAAAAGACATGAGTTAGCGGATCTGTCTCTGCTGCTGCGTCGCACTGTGATGCACTCCTCACTGCGTGTGTGGAGGAGGAGGGAAGTTGTTTTAGAAAGACAAAATGCTAAAAATGTGGATTGAATCAGATAGTTTTGTTAGGTAAAAATACGTTAAGAATTTTTCAGTAAATATTAACTTTTGAACTTTATAATGCATAGGTAAGGACAAGGGGTGGTCTGCGTTGCTAGCCAGTGCGTTGTTTCCTGTAACTGATCACTCAGCTTTCTTCCTAAAATGAGTAAGATAGATTACAGACTTAATTAATACAGACATTATCCCAACTAGAAGACAGATGGTGTTAAAAGTCCTCACATTCTGTACTTAACTAAAAGTATAAGTATAAAAGGGGCTTCTTTGGCTGGGCCCCCCCAGACTCTAGGATTGCTTGAATTATGAGTAACACGTATTGCAATGCATTTTAACCCAGGGGGAGGGAATGACAGCGAAAGGGACTTGGTTGGTCCGGGGGAGAGAGAGCTGCTTTCTCTCCACAAGTGCTGCACACGCACACACGCTCCCACTTCCCGCGTGCTCTTGTTTGCTCCATTGTCAAGAGATTGAATCTTATTTGTGGGTGTCACAGAGCTGCTATCAATATACCGGCAACTCCCAGAACAGTGAATTTACACACACACACACACTGACACACACTAAAAGATTGGGTTTCTATTTGTGCGTCTTTTACAATGTCACTGTCACAATTTTGGATTCAGCGCATGTTGGATAATAAATGAAATAACAGTTGTTCATGAGTTGGGCGAGTCTCGAGTCAAAGTCAACTCTGAAGTTTTAAGAGGTCAGGTCTGGATTCACAGTTTGGCACGACATAAGTGCAACTCAAGTCTAAGTGACCAGCTATAAACTCTCTCTCAATAAAATAAATAACATTTATTGATATTATTTTATATACTGAATATTACATAAACATGCATATTCAGTATTTGAAATGGTCCCTTAAATGTGGTTATCAGACACTTGTGACAAAGATATAAAATGGAGTCTTGATATTTTACTGTTAATTTACTTAATTGTATAAAATGACATCAGTGTACTGAAATAGTAAGCTTAACTGGGAATTTAATAATCTTGAATGGGCAAGATCACGTATGTTAGTATCTAGGGTGAAAAATCAAACTTCACACAGCTTTACAAAACACATCTAGTATTATCACCAATCAGGTGAAGTTTCCCAAACAGGTTGTATTTTGTTTTTATGTGCTCCAGATCAAAAGTTGCAAGTGCAAATTTTCTAGATGGTGATAATAGGCATATTAAGTTATTACATTCATAATGATGTCTACACACTTGGCAACTTTGTAGGGACTCAGTTAACACTCAATTATTCACTTAATACCTTTAACTCCTTTATTAATCTATGAATCTATGATGACAACTAAGGGGGAAAATAAATAATATATTCTTTCATTATGATAATAATGAATTAATATGTACTGATTTCAGTTTGTTTGGAACAGTTTATGCTAGGGTTGGGTACCAAAACGCGGTGCCAATAGGGTACCGGTTCTGACATAAATGCTAGTAACCAGACCGAATAAGAATGGAAATTTCGGCCTCATTTTGGTGCCTGACTTTTTTTTTTTCACTCCGCGGTAATGTAAGGCATTATAAAAACAAAATCAATAATATTTTACTTGGTACAAATGTGACTAATACGCGTTACAATACAAGAGACGGCAGCGGGGAGAGAGCCGCTTTCTCTCCACACACACAGTCCCACCTGCATGCTCCTGTTTGATTGGATCACGGTGCCAGAGAGCTTCTATCAATATGCAGGACATCCCGGAACACTGAAAACCAGATCATTTAATTCATTTATATATGTTAAAAAAAATGGATGCCATTTTTTCAGGACGTAAAAATCGGACATGTCCAGGTAAAAGATGAGATGAGTAAGGTATTTAACTTTTCAAAACTTGTAAGCTGGTGATTAAATATCTGACTTTGTTTTTTTTTTTTTTAAGTACCGGTTCAAGAACGGTTTAAGCACCGGAACTGTTTAAAAAGTACCCAGTAGGCACCGGTATCAGATAAAACTCTTCAGGATACCCAACCCTAGTTTATGCAGTTAAATCGGGTTTCATTAACTCTGTTGCCATGTAACACTGTTACTGTGACATATTAAATGTCTCATGAATGTCTTAAAAAATCTCATGGAAATTTGTTGCCTACACTTTGAAAAATCAATTTTTATCAATTTGTTGTTGCAGCCCTATGTGAAACTATAGTAAGTTAAGAATTTTTGATCCACAGAGGTTTTATATTTTTTAAAACCCTAACCCTTTCCTCAAGCTTTCCGCATGACGCTTAAGAAGCTAGAAACTTTTTTTGGTGTATGGGCCATCCTAAATCTGTTAAATCTAAGCATTGTGATCAAGAATGAATCTTAAATCTTAAATTTCCACTGGAAGTAAGAAAGTAGCCATCTGGTAGTAGAGGCATGAGATGTGCAGCCTGCTCTTGTATAAGTTTAATATTCCCCTCAGTGTATCTGAGCTTAACCAGCAACTGATTGGAGGACAGAGTGTAAGCATCTACACTTGAGCCTCCATCCTGTCTCTCTTTGACTTTGGTGAGGCAATAACAACCTACGGCAGGCTGTTATTATCTCCCAGACTGAAGAGTCTAATTGAAGATTTTCATATGGCTGCTGAAAAGATTTTGCTGAATTACAACTGGCAGCAGTAGCATCAATGTCCTCCACAGGTGAGAATGTGCAACTCAAATGTTGGGATTTCTCTGGTTTGTGGATGCATCTATTCTCACTATTTGACATTTGATACCTTGCTGCTGGAAAAGCTTATCATGTCCATGTTGTCAAATGAGCAAATTCAAACTGTGCCCCCTGCCTTTTTAAAGGAACAGATGGCATTTTCTGAAAGCATTTCTTCTGCTAGCCTTTTTGCTCCTCTTCCTCTTAAATGAATGCAGTCTATTTTGTGCTTACTCTTGGCGATACATCCATGACTCTATACACTTTTTGCTTTAACTGTATGCACGGCAATATGACAGAGCAATCACTTGATTTAAAGCCTGTGGCTGTAGTATTTAGGCTGTTAATTAGGAGCATCTACCATAATTGAGAAACAGGCGGGATTCCTTGCTAATGTTAACAACGTAGTAACCTCACATGTAGAGTGAGGCGTGTGAAGGGTGGGGTGAGGCTGTTGTGCTGTTAAAATCTGTATTGGCTAATAGACACAGGTACACGCAATTTGCACTGTAACTTCCACTGATGGTCGATTTAATGTTCTGTGTGTGTGTTGAATGTTTGTTAACTTTTTCTGCACAGCCAGCCACAAGCACTTAAACTTCCTCTGCTCACTAGACTTTCCACATTCCATCAGATCGGCCGATATTTGACACTTTTTTTAAATTTTGTGATTGGCCCTGAAGTTTTCATTCACCGATCCGATCAATGACGTTATTGTCATTTTAAAACTGTTCCTGTTGTGGCTTGTGGTCTGTTTCAACTGCACTGAGACTGAACCGTTTTTTCAAAAAAACTTTGTCCGTATCTCATATAGTAACAGAGCTCAAAACATAAACGCTGCAAAGACCTAAAACACTCATTCACACCCATTAAACTTTTTTTAACACAAAAAACAAATTAGACATGTCTCACTAATTTAAATGTGTTTTATGTCTTTGTGGCTTTTTATTTCATGCTGTTGTACAATAAAAATCTTTGGCATGTTGACATCGGTGACGTTAATTAAACGTTGGCGGTGTGGAACTTTTTCTCTGTGGACAACAGCCATACATCAAAAGCGTTCTGCAAAGTTTGCTTCCATAAGTGATCGGATCGGTGAGCGTTTCTTTAAAATTGGTGATTGGCCCCTGAAATCCTGATCTTTTGTTTTTTTTTTTATCCCATTTGTACTGTTGAGTCAGAAGAGGGTCTAAGCCACTTTAGTTTGTATATTAATGCTTTAATCCTTCAGTCTGACTGTCAGTAAGTTTGACTGATATGCAGTTTCAGGAAGATACTACACATATACACTGTGTGGTTTGTGGTACTGTCACAGTGTTTGTCACATGTTCATTCAGAAGTCACATAACACACTTTTACATTTGATTTAGGTTTTAATGGTGTGTGTGTGTGTGTGTGTGTAGTGTGTGTGTGTGTGTGTATATATATATATATATATATATATATATATATATATATATATA
>JANJYQ010043756.1:0-11429 GCA_024605255.1 Rastrelliger kanagurta | reverse complement strand
ACACACACACACACACACACACACACACACACACACACACACACACACACACACACCAAAAATCCTCTTTTTTAATGCTGTTCCACTTTGTTCTATAAATGTAACCCTGAGGACTTGTCAGCACACCTGTTAGGAAGATAGAATTGTCAAAGTAGAAGCTTAAAAAGCTTAAAAATAGATTCTCAACTCTCATGTGTTTTCTGTCTGTTCAAGCAGCATTTCTCCTTCATTATCCTTTTGTATTCTTAGTGAAAATGAGCCTACTATTTAAAAAAATCTAGTAGTTTTTGTATTATGTCATGGAAATTTAAAAAACAATTAACAGGGAGCAAATTGTCTTTTTTCTTACAGTGACAAAATATTATACACATATTCATCACTGTAAGAGGCATTTTTAACTAATTCACCATATCTCTAGGGAGTTTCTCTAAGTCTACACTGAGAATTCTAGACTTTCAGTTTTTAGTTCTGTCTAATGAAAACTAAAGGTTACAGTAACTGAGTCCCACTGCTCACCTTTATGGTACCTGTTTATATACAGTATTTATATATTTTCACACGGGAAGCAGAGACTAAGTCTTAATATGTGCTTTCAGCTATAAATGCTTCTTCTGAATCCAATAAAATAAACACACAGTAGTAAGATGATCTAAGTGCAGTTGGATCTGCTCTCTGATGTTATCTTGCAGTTCCAATGAACACATAGCCAGACAGGTTAGAGTGTCGTTAGAGAACGGCAAGATCTGACTGAGCTAGATGCCAGCCACAAACCCACCTCAGAGTCAACAGATGGCATTACAACGCACTGAAGACAAAGAAAGGACAGATACAGACAGAGGGCGGGGTGTAGATATAAGTTCATTGGAATGTGCGGTGCCTGTTTGTGTGTAAGAGGAAATGGGTTTGAAACAGTCTGTGTGCATGTGTGAGTGTATGAGATGAAAGCTGATATATCAAGAGCAGAATATGCACAACTCCTCATAAATGATTCTTCAAGATTGCTACTATATTGTCTATTCATTTAATTATTACTTTCAATCTGCAAACAGAACATTTCCTGCTTAAAAAGTGAAATCCAATGAACATTTCTTTATTTACTTTACTTTACCATACACAGACTTTTCACAACCTTTTCTTCCTCTCCTCCTTTTGTCTAACTTTTTACCCCCCTTTCACTGTTTTGACTGCCCCTTCCCTCTTTATAGGTTTTTTTTCTCCTTCTCTCTCCACAGATCACATGTTCTTTCTTTCCCCCTTTCACTATGCTGTCACAGTTTGCAGTCTTTTATGTGTAGGACTTCATTGTGGCACCCAAGAGGATTGTTCCATCAGTCCGACCCTCCTCTATTGTTAAAGGATTTAGCTGTACAACTTTAAGATACATATGAGAGTGAGGTAAACAGAGGATGGTGCGTGTTGTGTAGTATGTTTCTAACCACAACCAGAGACTTAAGAATACACAGTGTTCCTTTCTTTGTTTCTCATGGTGTATTTTTTTGTGCGTCAATCCTCTCCACATTGACCTACACAAAAACAAAAATATCCTCAACAAATAAACAGACTACTGGCCACCCCTTGTAAGATGTACCACAGTGTTTACATCCAGTTTAATAGGTAAACCACTTCCATTGTATCTTCATAAACATTTGTCTCTTAAAGTTTATATATTTCTGATGGTTGTGTCATTGTGACGTGCTGCAATAGTTTATTGCAACAGTCCCACTAGTGTTCATCCACTAACAAGAATTTGTGTTATTAAACAATTCTGTCATTTTTGTAGTAGGCTGTGCAAACTATTTTGTTTGTATCCGCCTGTGCTCGCTGAGCATTAGAGTGTGACATTCTTCCATGGTCTTGGCTGATTTAAGGTGGGAAGAGGGGGCTGCGGTCTGGTGTTTGGGGAGCCATAACATAAGCTTGATTAAGCAGGAATTGAGGTTCTGAGATGCGGACAGATGGAACGCTGCCCCCTTTAAAGTTGTGGATGAAACCTCGGGCGTCGGAATAGCTGCAGAGGTTAGAGGGGAGCCTTAAATCGCGGTATGGGGCGGAGAGGAGGCAAGGTGCGGATGCACATGTGCAGCCCCTCCCGGCCCGTTGTTAAATGAAATGTTTGATCACCGGCACCCGCGACGGGGTCAGCGGGTCATGAGGACGCCGTGACAGCTGTATGCTAATCAGTGCTTGCGCTACATCCATGCGGCCAGAGCAGAGCTGGCTGTGTGCATTTTTCCACTGCTCTAAGATAACCCGAGGGATGTATCAGAGATGCTTTTTATCCTTGATATTTATTGTAATTAATTATTATTTATCATTAAGTTATTTATTGTATTATTGGTGTGATGCTGTTGGATGTCAGTGTGGTGAAAATGAAGATATTTGGCAGGCTGGACTTTACACTGGTGAGGAAAGCTATTTTTCTGACTTTGTCTCTGTTTTCTTTAGCCTGCAGAATGTTTGATATTTTTTTGTTTTTACACTTATAACTTCATAATTTCTGCTTTTAAATTTGTGCATTTAACTTTTGGCAACATTCAAAACAAAAGCAAATACAAAGCAATGCAGACTCTGCTGGATTAGTTGAAGCTGTGACTGTAGCAAGTAAAAAAGTTGTGTGAAAATGTCACATGTAGAATTTGACAATTATAAATTCTTATCTTGTGGTCTCTTGGTCCTCAAAGTTGAAAATAGTATGTATGAATGTGCATCTCTGTGTGTTTGCTTATGTTTCTTTGGAGGAAACAGCCAGAGTTGGAGCAACAATGTTGTGTCCATCCCACCATGTTTTCACTTTAACATGGAAAAATAACACAGTGTTTCTTCAATATGGTAGTTTTATTTTATGCCAGGCGTCACTTCTCTTTCAAGGATCCTGCACTACACAAAGAATTCAGGAGGACAATTAAAGTGTGGTTTATCTTAAGAGCACACATAAAAATAATATGTGTATGTCTGCTGCATATTCCCATATGCCCAATATAACCCTCCCCAAACTAAAGGACCTAACAGCAAGAATGAAATCTAGTCTTAGACCGAGCTAGCATTTAAATTGACTTCCTTTTGTATTTCACCTTCCTGAGTAGGTGGCATCTGAACTTAAATGCCTTTATTGGGAAATGCAACTCTTTGTGTATCAAAAAGATAAGAGAAGGTTTTGGCTATACAGGGTGAATGATTACATCCACCAGTGATAACCATTTCACTGTACATCCCGTTAGTGTTTTGGTTAGGTAGAATTTGAAAAAATGTGGAACTCTTTACAATGGCCAAACTGTAAAAAGGACTGTGAAAGTAAGCCATCATATGCATCATGTGCATAAACATATGTATTCTCTCCACAGGACTTTTCTTATGATGACCCCAAGTTGGAATTCAATGTGGATGCGCCCAATGGTGTCGTCATGGAGGGCTACCTCTTCAAGAGGGCCAGCAATGCTTTCAAGACCTGGAACAGGTAAAAGAGTAGAGAGACTGTGACAATGGAAATAGAGCCCACTTATAATTAAAAAGACAGTCTAATTAAAGCTAATAAAATAACTAGTGCAAAAAAAACATAATAGTTGGGTAACTATAGCTGCAATGCTTAGTTGATGAATGTATAGTCACTTAATCAATTGATTGACTTTAAAGAAAATTGCTAAACTTTTCTGGTTCCAGCTTCTTAAATGTATGCTGGTTTCTTTTTTTAATGATATTATGTTTGGATGGGAATTGTTGAGCGATTGACATATGATTAGCCATTTTCTGACATTTTATGAAACAACCGATCATTTATTGAGAAAATAATCAACAGATTAATTGATAATGGAACTCTAAATGTAACAATACTGCATATATAATTAAAGGAAAATGTATTGACTGTGTGTTAAAATTAATAAATAAAAAGATTTGAATATGTTATACCAGATTCTTAGAGCTCAAATGTCACAAGTTTGATATTTGTGTAGAACCATTGAAAACTTTAAAGTAGTTTATATAAGGAGAAAGAATGCCTTCTCCTTATCCCAAGAGTTAGTCAATATAATATTTTTACCACAGCAGATCTGATTGATTACACTTCACTTTAACTGTCTAACTTAATATCATCTGACTCCTCAAGGCGGTGGTTTTCTATACAAAACAGCCAGCTGGTCTACCAAAAGAAACTCAAGGTACAATTTCATTTTGTAAACAATTTCTGGATTTCACAATAATGAAACTGTTTTTAATTGTTAAGACATGTTAGCGTCATTGTTGAAGTCGATCAGACTTTCATATGCGGAAGAGATGAGATTTATCAGTGAATTGTCCTTCCCCAGATTTTCTTATTGTAATTCAAATGTAAAACTCCTCTTTGGCAATGACAGGACTCTCTGACAGTTGTGGTGGAGGACCTAAGGCTGTGCTCAGTCAAACCATGTGAAGATAATGAGAGGAGGTTTTGCTTTGAGGTGGTTTCACCCACAAAGTAAGTTTGTGTGTTTTTGCATCAAGTTTCATCAGAATGAATCCATTCTAAAAACAACTTTTTGATATTTTTCCAGTATGATTTTCAGTTTGCAAATTAGCTGTTACATATTACCTAATTAACTAGCTAGCCAGTTAAAAGTAGGTGTGTGATATCAGACAGTCATGGATGAGTATTTTAAAGCAGGCTTCTATACACCTGTAGGAGCTGTATGATGCAGGCTGAGTCTGAGAAGCTGCGGCAAGCATGGATCCAGGCAGTCCAGGCAAGCATCGCTTCTGCTTACAAAGACATCGCAGATAACTATTACATTGAGGTATGAACACGCACATGAACACAGACTTTATGCATAGCTACAGTAACATGATAGTAGACTTGCATTTTTAGAAATTTTTTTATGTTTCTAGTCTGGAAAAAGAGCAAGCTTAAGCCCAGCAGAAACTTACTTAGATGTTGGTCAAAGATTGCTACAGTCACCTGTCCCCTTTGTCTCTGCAGCGTTTGGACCGAACAGCCTCACCCTCCACTAGCAGCATTGACTCTGCCAGCGAGCCCAGAGAGAGGGGGGAGAGGTCGGATAAGGGAGTTCGGGGAGGGGGAGAAAGCTTGCTTCAGAGGGTACAGACTCTGCCAGGAAATGAGCTGTGCTGTGATTGCAGTCAAACCGCTCCCTGCTGGGCCTCCATTAACCTTGGAGTGCTGCTCTGCATTGAGTGCTCAGGGATCCACAGGTAACTGCACTTCACACAAGGAAAGTTTGTTTAGAACAACAACAGTAGCTGAGTCAGGGTCAGAAGGGACACACACACATAAACTTAGGTGAGGGCAGCGGAGCAGTGCTGCTGCGGCAGGATTTCTCCTTGTGCTCCCAATAGCCAGTTCAGCTGAGTTGAGTTTAGCTAATTCACTATATGGACATCTTTTTAAATTTTGAACTAGATGACTATTAATCCTGCAGTCATTTAAAGTCCCTTCTCTGTCAGCAAACACAACACTGAGATAGAGCAGACAGATAAGGAGTGGAAATCCATCTGGATATGCTGGAAAGAGACCTAGGCCTATTATGATCAAGTTTCTCAGATACAAAGATAAAATGGTTGTTCTGGGAAAGGCTAAGGAACTGAAGGGCACTAACATCTATGTGAATGAGGACTACACTGAAGATGTCAGGCAAAAGCGTAAGGAACTCATTCCAGCCATGAGAGCTGCCAGAAAACAAGGTGGCATAGCCTACATCTGACATGACAAGCTCATTGTCCATCCTTCTTCCCAAAAACAGTGGGATCAGAGAGCTAACAACAGCCAGGAGCGGAAACCAGGAGCTGGAGCTGGGGACTAGTTCTCCGGTCTCCTTAACTTCAGCTCTTATAGACTGATCTGAACTACTTTTTTTTTTTAATGGATAGTAGGCCTATTAATGATAAGCATCTCCTTCCTGCATCAAAGGGTCTTGTCATGGCTCATTTGAATGTCTGCAGTATCAGAAATAAGGTACATGAACATAATTGTCTGATTGCAGAAAATACCATTCATATCTTGGCTATAACTGAGACCCATTTGGATGCTACTGTTCTTGACACAGAGGTTTCTATTGATGGCTATAATATTTTTAGAAAGGACCGGAATAAACATGGGAGTGGCATAGCATTATATATCAAAAATAATTTTCCAGCAACACTGTTCTGAATTTATCTCAGATAGTCTAGAATCTCTATGGGTCAAAGTGCATCTTCCTCACCTTAAACCAATGCTGATCGGCTGTTGCTATAGACCTCCTGGGATTGATGTGCAATACTTGAATGATTTGTGTGCATTAACTGACAGATATTTTTTTACTTGGGGATATGAACATAGACTGGTTTGCAAATCAATGTCCGTTGAAACAAAAGATCGCATCATTAAGCGATGCTTGTAATTTGTCTCAAATGATCTCTCAACCAACCAGAGTCTTTACTAACAGAGCTGGCCATACTTCTGCCGCTTGCATAGACCATATTTACACAAATATTCCTGAATGCTGCACTAATCCAGTTTCTATCTGGAAAAAAGGTAAAATGAATCCCTTACCTAAAGATGGTAGACTAGCACTGACTGGGAAGAACAGCAGACCTGTCACTATTCTCCCTGTTCTTAGTAAACTGATGGAGAGAATAGTCCACTCACATATACAGGAATATTTGGACTGTAATGGCTTGAACACAGAATCCCAGCATGCTTACAAACATAATTATTCAACTTGTTCTGCTCTTACAGTAATGACAGATGACTGGCTTAAGGAAATAGATAACTCTAATATCACTGGCGCAATATTACTTGCTTTTAGTGCAGCATTTGATGTCATAGATCATAACCTGCTAATTAATAAACTGCAGTGCTATGGATTTAGTCCAACTGCCATCCAATTTATGAAGCGTTATCTTACAAATAGAACACCAAAGGTTTATTACACCGGCAGCTGGTCCCATTCTAATCAGCAGAATTAAATATGATTATTGATTGGATGAAGCAAAATAAGTTGGTACTGTNAAGTTGAGTTTGAACTTGTCTGGGGAAGCTATAGAACAGGTAGATAAAGTGAAATTACTGGGTAGTAATTGATAGCCAGCTGTCATGGGCAGAACATATTGGTGCCATAGTGAAGAAGATGGGTTGTGGTATCTCCATGATGAGGAAATGTCTCTCTTATGTCCTGACATATATTGTGGGACAGGTGGCTAAATCTCTAATTTTATGTCACCTGGATTATTGTGCACCTGTGTGATCCTCTGCATCTAAAGGTCAACTGAAGAAATAACAAACTGTTCAGAACAGAGCTGCCAGGTTAGTATTACATTGCCCCATGAGAACAAACACTATCAGTATGCATCGAAAACTCTCATGGCTAACAGTAGAGAACAGGCTGCTTTTTAATACAACTACATTTTTCAGAAATATTGTCTTTTCCTTTCAACCCGTTTTATTATATAACCAAATTATCAGATGTGATCAGGTTCATTCTTATGTGACTAGGTCAGCTGGTGATGGCCAGATGATGTTACCACGTCTAAGATCAAATGCTTTGAAGAAAACTGTTGTTTATCGTGCCATTAATCATTGGAGTAATTATATATACGTAAACTAACAAGTAAATTATATTTCAAGTTCCATCTAAGAATGTATCATTTGAATTCTGAGTAGGGAATGGATATTCTGTATTTATCAAACGGATGTAATGATGGCTGTTATACCCCTGATTGTAATAACTTGTTTTGATTATGATGTTTATAATGACGTTTATGATGTTTTACTGCTTTTACTTTTTGTTTTGTTTTGTTTTTTTGGACCCCAGGAAGACTAGCTTGTCCCATTTTGGCGACAGCTAATGGGGATCCTTTTAAAGAAATAAATAAATAAGGAGTACAGGTGGGGTGTTAAAGGTGTAGAGCTACTGTGTGGTGAAGACGTGGTAAATTTCTAGATATCAGTGTGTGTAAAAATAACAGCGTATAGTGAACTGTTCCAGGAAATTAGTCAGCCCAAAACAGAAAAAAAGCAGTCTTTTTATAAGTTTAGAGCCCTGTCAGCGTAACAGAAAAAATTGCCCACTAGCTTCTGACGCCTGCCACTCACGCAGCAGGAATAAAAGGGGAAAATGTGTTAAAATATTGTGGTTAAATATAAACTCTTCTTATCCTTCAATTGCTTAATATAATCTTTTTTTTCTTGTTTTTGTCTCTTTCAGGAGTTTAGGTGTACACTGTTCTAAAGTGCGTTCATTAACACTAGACTCATGGGAGCCAGAATTACTCAAGGTGAGTCTCCCCAACACATTTACCTACAGCTTTCACTGTCTGTGCTGTGCTTTTTTTTCACAAGAGGTGCATATGAATTGCTCTCATGCATATATGCTGTTTTTTAATTGTCTTTTTCTGTTTGTTTATTCTAGTTAATGTGTGAATTGGGAAACACTGTGATCAATCAGATTTATGAGGGAGCCTGTGAAGAGCTTGGTGTGAAAAAACCTGGACCATCCAGTTCAAGGTCAGTGTTTTAATCCAGCTGGAGCTTTTAGCAAATAAACAGTGATAGCAACATTCCCATTACCATCCATCCATAATGGAAATAGTTCTTCCATCACTCTAGTCACAGTTATCTGTCTATGTCATGTAAAGTTGCCATTTTTTGATCCTTTCCCTACAGACAGGAGAAAGAGACCTGGATCAAGTCTAAATATGTGGAGAAACGCTTCCTAAAGAAGATGAGTGGGAACGAGGCATTGGTGGAGGGTGAAAGAAAGTCCCGACCGTGGACAGTGAAGAAATGCCAGCGATACAACAGCTCCATTCGGGCCCCTAACAAGGCCCGCAGGAAATACCACCGCTATGAGCCTGGCAGCGCCTCGCCTGCAAATCTCTCTGCAGGTCGGTGTGAGTCTATAAACTAAACTCAAGTCTCATAAAATAAAGTAAAGAAACTCTTTGTTAGATTGTACTAATAAACTCCTAAGTCCAGACTGAAGTAAAATTTTGTTCTGACCTTTTGTTCTTCAGCAGCAGCCGCAGCAAAGTTTCGCCGGGACTCCTTGTTCTGTCCAGATGAGCTGGACTCTCTTTTTTCCTACTTTGACACTGGCTCTGGTCCTCGCAGTAAGTACATAAGCATAATTGGAGGATAATTACTTTGCATACTAATCAAAACATAATTTGAAGTGAGAATGGAAATAATTTAGGAGATAACATTTTAAGATCATTCCAATGACATGACTCACACATTTAATTCGACATTACAATTTTTTTGACAGGTTTGCTATTAATTGTGCAGGTGTGGTGGTGGGTGGGTGTGTGTGTGTGTGTGTGTGTGTGTGTGTGTGTGCGATCAGTCTATTATATGCTGTGTAATGATTAACGTGTCCATGGCTTGGCGCTGCTTGGCCCTGCAGGTCTTAGCAGTGACAGTGGCTTGGGAGGAAGTACTGATGGCAGCACTGACATTCTGGTGTTTGGCTCAGTGGTGGACAGTGTCACAGAAGAAGGTCAGTTAGGGGCATGTACTGTGTAAAAAGCTCACTTACTACCATGTACATTTCATCATCATTCTGCAATCTAGAAGTCGTCTGATGTATTACTTTAACATTTGCTCGCATTATGTTGTGTAATTTCACTTTTTATTTTTTAAAGCAGGTGTTAACACACTGCTCGTCCACCAAATGAAGTTGATCAATTAAATTAGTTAAAAAATGCACAGATATAATGTTGTCTGGTCCAGTGACAAATCTCTCAAATTGTGCACTGATTTACTTATACATTGGAGAGAGCAATTTAGATAAATCAAAGAAATTGTGAGAACCCTAAAATACAACTGCATGTTTTTCAGTTATGGATTGTAAATGTAAAGACATTTTGAACTTTGTATGTGCAAGTTAGATTTTGTGCAAAAATCATATATAAATAAATCAACAAATTCCATAAAAGACTTGTGACTGTGACTTGTCCCTTTCCTGAATCAACCCTCAGAGGAGGAGTCAGAGGAGTCCTCCAGTGGTGAGGTGGAAATTGAACAAGAAGTGTCTTCAGACCCCGAGGACCCAAGGGAGCTACACCCTGGTGCACTTCTCTACCGATCCTCCCGTCTCCACAACCTGCCACTCATGGCGGAGGCATTGGCACACGGGGCTGATGTTCACTCAGCAAGTGAGGAGGAGGAGGGAAAAACACCACTCATCCAAGCTGTGATTGGGGTGAGGCACTGTATTTGTACCAACCAGATCATTACAGACTGAGCCAGTGACAACGTCACGGCAAGGCCGTGTTGTAATCTGTATTTATTGCTGAGATAATTATTTTTTTTGTCACAAAAAACACATTTTCACCTCTTAAATCTGCATGAAAAATCCCGAATTTTGGCATACTCATCAGGCCTGGTGAAAGATTTGATATTTTAACATTCGCACACATTTCACTGCAAACATGGCTCAGTAGTGCCCCCTAGAAAATCCCCATGGTGACATAGAAACATGAAATTTGGTACACATATGTATCATGACCAGATGCTCGAAAAAGCCTTATAACGTCATAACTTTCGACCAACAGGAAGTCGGCCATTTTGATTTGAAACCGCCTTTTTGTTCCATTTGCACACAGATTTCATCATATCTACGTTAAATTCACTCACAATCATCTTCAGACACTGGAGATATAGAATCATCATAATTTTGCAACGATCTTCCTGCTCGCCATGGTGTGTGGTGTTTGGATGTTTCACCACAAAAAATTAAATCCTCATTACTCCTACATACAGTGTTCAGTTTTGTACAAACTTCTCACACATGATGAGGGAGTGACCCTGAGCACATTCATGTGTCAAAACTGGATCAACATCATAGCGACACCTATTGGTGGCAGGAAGTAACATACATCATACTTTCTTTAATTACTCCCAGGGTTTTTAGTGGTCACACCTGAAATTGACTCAGTCAGAATATGAGACCTTAGGAATGCTGCATTTGGAAGCTCATGATACGCTTTTGGCATGGCGACGCAATGCTTCACCATAAAATACGATATTGTTCTTCTTGGGCATGAGGTACTTAAACAGATACGAAATTTGACTCATGTCAGGAATCAGTGGCATGGAGCAAGGTCCTTGGATTTTAATTGCTGAACTGATGTCCCTCCTACTTCTACTGAAAAGATATTAAAGTTTATTGAAAATAAACACAAGTCATAAACATCAATGATCATGGTCATAAACAAGGGAGAAGTCCACACACATTATCATATCCTTTTTCCGTTTTCCAGTTAATAAACTAATAATCAATAATTTACTGTCCGTCTCTCCGCCAGGGCTCTCTGATAGCTTGTGAGTTCCTGCTTCAGAATGGAGCTGATGTGAACCAGAGAGACATGAGAGGAAGGGGCCCTTTGCATCATGCTACCTACCTTGGTCACACTGGGTAAGTGTGTAATTGACAAATTGCATTTAAATACCTCTCGTATTTCTTTGC
>JANJYQ010043729.1:223-13207 GCA_024605255.1 Rastrelliger kanagurta | reverse complement strand
TCCCTCTCTCTCTCTCTACCTACCTACTCTCTATAGCTCACTTGTCCTCTCTCTCTTTTTCGGCTGCAGAAAAAACAGCTTTGGTTGGTGGTTTCTAATTTGATGCTCCAAAATCAAATCAAGGTCAGAGTAGGTGCACTGAGGTAGTTTGACACACCTCATACTGCTTTTGGTGCACATTTGTTCATTTAAAACAATAGGCATACTTCAAAATGGATACTTTCAGTAAATTTGGGCCTTACTTAAATTAATTCCTAGCATTTACTGGTACATATTTATCTTATCTGTCTTATTCCAAAAATTATATATTGCTCGCATGCAACACATTAGCATTAGCTTATGAATGCAAAAAGACTTTAATGAGCTGTGTTTTTATGGGATGAAGCTGGAGTTGCATTTTCAATGTTGTGTTTGTGTTTTGTGGTAACAGCTCAGATTAGAAGTTGCACTGCAGTTGGTGAACTCATACATGCTCTTGTAGCTAACACGTGGAAAAACACGTTCACACTTTTCATGTTCACACGTAAGCAATAACACATAACACATGCAGAGACACTTACATGCACAGACAAACACATACGCCCGTACAGAGAGGCTTATTACAAACCCACATCCCATATTGAGGGATTTATTCATCAGATTCTGTGTCATCTTTGCCTGTCCATGTTTCATTCATTTATAAGTGCCAGTTTTTGTTTGACTGGAACAGAACAGATTTATTGAAGTTATGGATGAGAATCATTATAATGTGTCTGGACAAGAGTGGGGAAGTGAGAGAACAGAGGTAAATGTGGTATACAGTGGTTGGAGATCTTGTGTCACTCACGAATGCTGCATCATATCACACTCACTATACTGACCGATGAGTAAGAGTCCATTCATAAAAACTACCAGGTGTTTCTGTTGTAGTATGTTGATGTTAAGTTCACGTTTATTATTTCAACATGGTGCAATAAAACATTTGCTTTTGACCAAATTAACATAAATAACTCCTCATGGATATTTCAGCAGACATTAAATGTAAATGTGAATATCCAGTAGCATGCAGACATTGGCGATTATGAGAGTGAAGGCCACACAGGCAGACTGGCAGGCACGTCTCCTGCATCCACATCCTGTCCTGCTTGTTTACTTCGGAGGCTCTCTTTTGCATTGGCTACAATACCTTGATGTCACCCATCGATTGTCAGCAGTTAGAGAGACGTGCGCAATGCCCTGATTAGCATACAATTAGGACTGACCTGCTGCCCCAGGGACCGGACGGAGCGAGGGATGGATGGAGGGCTTTAGAGGGAGAGAGGGAGGGACGGGAGGGAGCAGCAGCCTGACACAGTGGCTTCTGTTTCTGCTGACACACGCAGGACAGTGGTGGGGTCTCTGAGGGCACCGTGGGCCAAGGTGTGCCAAACCTGTATTGACGTCTGGGAGAGTTGTCTCGAGCCATGCTAACGGACGCCACTATGAGGGCTTAATGACCGTGGCAGCCGAGGAAAAGATGTATAAATGTGTGTGTGTGTACGCGTGTGTTTGCATCTGTGTGGGGAATAGAGTGTGCATGTTCAGAGAGTTGTAGAGGTGACTAAGCTATAAAACAACAACACTTTATCAAGCAAATATAGTTACTCATAGTTTTGGGTGATAACAGGGCTGCAGCTAATCATTCATTCATATATTCATCTGTAAAATGTAGGAAAATAGTTAAAAATGCCTATCACTATTTCCCAGGGCCCAAGGTGACATTCATTTCAAATTGCTTGTTTATTTCCAACCATCAGTAAAAAAACAAACAAAAAAAACCCTTACAGTAATTTGCAGTTATATAAAACAGATGGAGAAAATCTGCATATTCTTGCATCTAAGAATCTGAAAGAGGCAAATATTTGACATTTTTGCTGCATAAATGGCTTACACACAGCAAGTTATAAAAATGTAAAGAATCAAATAATAAATTAGTTGTGTCAACACCGGGTGGTTTTAAATTTTTAGTCAGACAAGCAGCGTGGCTCTGTGGATGGCAGTTTTTATGTATTGGTTGGTTAGTCTACCAATTGGTTATCCACCACTGACTATCCATCCATCAAACACCAAATGTCTGATGGATTGCTATGACATTTGGTACAGATGTCCATGGTCTGCAGAGGATGGATCCTAATGACTTTGGTGACTTTTTCCCCAGTGTCACCGGCAGGTCAAATATTTCACTAGTCCAGAGAAGTATTTCCACATCTGACAAGTGGATCACCATAAAATGTGATATAGACATTCATGGTTGCCAAACAACAAGCACCATTGAGAGTTCACATCCAATACTACTAATTTATGACACAGAACTTGCTAATTAATGTAATCTCCATCAAGTCTCAGTTATTCTTCGTGTTTAGTGTTAATTAGCAAATGTTGAACAAAAATAAGACGGTTATTGTAGCGAACAGTACTTGATAAACATCAGCATGTCAACACATCTTGATTTCATGCTAGAATGCTGATGCTATAATTTATGCCTCACTGAGTTACTACTACAGCTGCAGACTCTTTGTCTTATCAAAGAACAGTCATGTGATGTAAAATAGATAGACACCTGAAATTGAATTTTAGTTGATTATCCCCCAATAACTAGATGTTCAATGATAGAAAGACACTCCTGCTATGCTAGTAATTCTTGTTGCAGAAAAAATACTGGAAGAGTTTTTCTCAGAATTCATAGAAACTCAGTCATGTCTAAGAGTAAATTATTTGAATTTTCCCTTTTTGAACTGTGTGCGGATGAGTGACTGCACTGAGCTGAAGCTGGTTAACTATCCATTAATTCATATGAGTAGAGCGTGCTGAAATATGTTCCACTAAAATGAAGCATTGCTTTGGGAAACTGTTGTAATTCTCATGCTGGCCTCCTAATGACCTCACATGCCTGTACTTTAATGGAGATTTATATGTTTGAAGATTTGACCTTTCTATTATCTCCTCTGGTGTGATCTGTTGTCATCTCGCTCCTTTCGCTTCTGTTCTCTCCTGACACACCTATAAGCTCAGACCAGGCTACCTCTGCAACTGCAGCATTGAAGCCTTAATCAGAAGTGCGTATCAATAGTATCGAACCCAGAAATCCCCTTGTGTCCCACAGCGTTTATTCTGATGCATTGATGTGCTATTGACGGAAACAGGACGACCAGCAGTGACAAATTAAAATGTCAGCCATGGCAAAGGTGAGCCTCGCCCCTCCTCACCACGTCCTTAAGGTGGGGTGACAGGCCATCGGCTGAACGATTCCTGATAAAATGCTGACACCTCTCTCACACTCACACACACTGATACGCATACACACACCAGCAAGGACACTGGTGACAAGGAGAGTTGCATATTGAAAGGAAGTCAGGTGAGAGGACAAGGAGGGGGATAGACTGTGACATAATGGCTTAGTAATTGAATTTTGTTCAGCAAATTTTGGTTGTAATGTCGCCCATTTTTTAAAATCAACTCCTGAGAAACATGTTACAGCTTAAATTACAGATCAGTTCTTCAGTGACTTCCTTACATCTCAGTAAAATATGATTATAGAAGTCCTTATGAGCACTATAATTACATAAATGAGAGCTGTTTCCAAGAATCAGACAAATTATAAAACTGGTACCCACTAGTGTCATTTAGCATGAGTAGGCTTGATGCACATTGATTTCATGCAGCGTGTTTGGAGGAGTGAGATGAAATGAAGACAGAGTGACGGAGGACACGAGTGCTAGGCATGCTGTCAACATTTAAATATCATCAGGTCTGTGTGTGCGCACCCACCCATCCACCCACACACAGATCGAGTATATGATATCTGTATGATACCAACAACTTCAGCCTGCTCATGTCTTTTTCTTTCAGACACTCTTTAGGTTATTTTGACAGCTGATCTAGATATAATTGTGGCTACTTATAAATGTACTCCCCCGACCGTTAATCTGTCAATGTCATTCTCCTGATGTTCCAGCTGTTCTCTGAGTTGAAATGGTGCCGCATTCTTGATGAGCAACAACTCTGACAGCCAACTGTCCAACCAGCTCGAGACAACAATTGTAGCCCGGCCTCGAGAGGACTGTCATCAGCCAACCGGGGTCAAGAACTGCCACTGATTGACAGCTCCGTTTAAGTTAGATCTACATTAAGTCATTGTGTTTACATGACTTGCATCCTAACTTCCAACAGGGACTAACGAGTGCCTCAATTGTAAAGGGTGTCTGGTTTCTGAAGCCAGGAGACCGCTCTGATATCCTGCTGTTGTAAGTAATGGATGGAGGGAGTGGTGCTGTCGTTATCAGGTTTGTTTTATTCATGCTCTCTGTTGCAATATTAAGCCTGCTATCGAGCCATCCTTGACTGACCTGTACTGACGGAAGCCTCTCTGCAGTATGAACAGGCTGACTCTTTGCCTAGTTCTTTGCCTAGTGTGTAGCCCAGATTCAGCCTGATCAAAAATAAGCTTTAGTCTGATTTATGCATCAGCATGCGATTTACACAGCAACCATTAGCGCAGCATCTGTCAACACAGTCCAACATATCATGAGAAAATGTTTTTGTATAAGGAAAAATCTGCATTAATGTGCATTATGAAACTGTTTTAATGTTTTTTAAAGTTATGACATAATATCAGTAGTAATGGGTCAGTTGCTTCTGACCCTCACTGCCGCTCCAGACCAAACAGCTCTGTCCTCCACTAAAAATTCACCTGTCATTGAAAATTCGGCATCATCCATATGAATTGATAAAATAAATATCTAACCATCATAGATTAATAAAGGTTACCTTGCTAGATGTACATTTTATGGTGAAATATCTGCAACATTGAAAGGTCATCTGATTGCAATAGACAACATCCTAAAGAATGGATCATTTTCTTTTCATTTCCATGTCGGTCAAGTTTAAAGTTTGCTACGGCTTTGTCATGAATTGTGTTTGTTGTAGTTTTAAGACCCAGTCACACACTGGCATTTAGCTCATTTCAACAGCAACTCTGTGTTTGGTTGATTTTCTTGCAATGGTGAAGATTAAAATCCGTAAATCCTCCTTTTGCATCATGTTCAGCTTTGGTGAACTTTGACATATGATGACCAATAGCAAACCTACTTGGCAGCAGTATTGCAAACTATTGGCAGTAGAAATAAGCTATTGCATTCCTGGAAAAAGTCACAAAAGTAGATGACATTACTCACTGACAACATACCCACACAAGATTTTTAAAAAAAGTAAAGAACTAAACTTAACTTATTAGCTATATCAGTAGCTGTTATTATTTCATGCTGCTATCATTTCATCAGTAAACATTTTAATCTACCTTTATCCAAAAATATTCAAACCAGGTTAGTGGAGTTAATTCAGTCCTGTAAACTGTAAACAAAGGAGAAGGAGTTACCTGAATCAGTGATCAGTCATTAAGTATGTACATTTACATCTCAGTCATGAAGATTGATTGACTGAAGACAGTCCATGACGTCACATTAGTTCTCAATCACTGAGAAATATTGGCAACTACAATAAGTAAAGGGGTTAATTTCTGTACTAGAAGTCTCTAGATTTGTTGTTAGATGCTTTTTGGAGGAAAAAGTTGCAAAAAGTGTCTTAAAAGTTGCCAAATCTAGTGAGAAAGTTGTTAAGTTGGCAACACTGCTTACTGACCTTTGAGAGGAACAGGGAGCCAGAGAGTCCAAATCAAGAGAGGCTGGTGGCTCATAGCTTATTAACCATGTTGCACAATGTCTTTGCTTTTTAACCTCTTCTGTCAGAGTATACATATAAACTGCTACACAACATGGTTTGAAGACAGTTATGAGTCAGGAGCTGATGGTAAAAATGTCTTTTGGCTAAACTAATTTTCCCATCAGAGACTGAGGCTGAATCTGAAGACTGGTTTAAGCTCAATATTGGGGTGTAAAAATGTCCTTTTCGTGTGAACAGATGGCAAAACAGAGCAAAAAAAAGATGTCTCGTTAGATATAGCCAGTTTAGTGTGGACATGGTCTAAACACTAGAACTGGCTGCAGAGACATGCAGATGGCTGTTTTTGACTTTTATACTTGTATGGCCACAAACGTATTTGTTTTCTTGTTTGTTTAGAGTCCAAAATTATTGAATTGTCTTATAGTGTGTTCAAACAAAGGACCCCACTTTATGTCATGAATGAGGATCTGTTCACATCTTCAACAGATTCTGTTTCACTGAGAGAAAGTCTAGAGTCAGTCAACAGATCTCTGGCTCATTTGCAGAAGTCACAGCTGTGATGGAGCACCGTCCACGTCTATTTCTGTCTCTGTTCTTCGTTCAGTTTCAGTCTGTCTCTCCTCCGGGTGACAAATGGACACCACAAGTAATTTTCCAATGATTAATTTACGCTGTATATAAATATATATATATAATTTTTGTTTTGCAGTAATGTTTGTGTAACAGTAAGTCATTTTAGCATTTCGTAGTGTTGACCAGGGTGTTTATCTTCTTTTTGGCAGCTTGTGCTTTCTCTCACTGACACACACACACACACACACAAGCACACAAAGTGCTGTAATGTCTCTCGGGGAAGCTTCTTAATACTCATGGTGATTTGATGATGTATTCATTTATTCATTTATTTATTTTTCTTCCAAGGAAAACAAAAAAAAAAAATAATAATTGCACACATACAAAAAAACCTGTCAAACTATCATGTAATGAAAAAGAATCGGTAATATTTGATAGTTAAATTTGATTTTAGCTGTTTTTATTAAAACACTGCTGAAAGATGTGTTTTTCTTTCCTTGGTGAGGAAACTGCACTTGTTTCAAGCTATTTGACCAGCACAGTCCTGGATAAATATTTAGCACGCCTCTCTAAATCTCTCATTGTTAACATTACGTGCCTCCCACCTTGGCAGAGTAGCCAGTATTTTTGCTAGGTTGCCAAAATGAAAGCATTATACAGGACACTGTTTTTTACACTGACATTCAACAGAAAACTGATGTCGTTACAGTTTACAAGAGACTAGTGAGGCTGTACTTTGTGAGCTAACATGCACACAATGACAATACTAACATGCTCACCAGGGGGTATAATATACATTATCATATGTGAAGCATATGTTAGCATCCTAACATATGCTTATTGGCTCTAAACACAAAGGTACAGCTGAGAGGGATGAGAATAATGTAATTTGTGTTGCAAGTATTTATTATATATTTATTTGATTTAATTCATAGGGGACCATGTACAGTATTAAATAATTAAATCATTTGATGTATTGTTCCAGATTAGTCATAAACCAAAGTATTTAACAAACTGAAATTCAAACCAGATGATGAGATTAGATTGTGAAATGAGGGATCATGAAATATATTATGGTTAATTCTGTATTGATGAATGTCTACTGAATTGTATGACGATCCATCCAATAGTTAACTTCATGGTTGTGCCAGAGAAAGCATTAAGTGGATCTCCAAGTTATTAGGATACATCATCTGGTAACTGTAAATGTCTGGCAATCCAGCGTTGGAGATATTTCAGAGATATTTCAATCTTGACCAAAGTGGCCAGATTGCAGGAGTGAATATGAAAAGATAAACGACTGTAGTTTTGACACGTTGTCAGCAATGAATTTTAATGAGTGAAAGAAATTAATCAGGCCTATGTGTGCACAAGCATCAGCAAGCTTAAAATTTTGTTTTGTTGTTTGTTTTGCTCATGGTACAGGTCATCATTCAGTAATTTTAGCAATTCCGTTTTTCAGTTTGGATCTATTAAAGCTAGGGTTCAAAATATCAACACTGAAAGAGGTTTTCCTTGCTCTAATCATTCCTCCTGTTCATACAAGCAATTATAAGATCCCCTTCAAATGTGCTTTCAATGTAAGTGATGAGGGCCAAAATTCTCATTTTGTACAAAAATTATTTAAAAGTTTAGTTCATATTTACTGTCCTTTATAGTATACATTAATTCTGTCTGAGTGTTTCCTCAGACAGTGTTCCTCTGTTGAGCTGCATGTTAAAAATATACTGTACTTACAAAAAGAGGGACTTTGTCACTGAAAAGACAGCGACATAAAAAGATATCTACTTGATTTGACTCATTTGGACAGTTGAAGCCCCATATCAGCTTCAGAAAAATGTTTAAGTACATTTTTGCCTAAAAATGAGGCTTGTGGATTTTGCCTCCCATCACTAATCTTATAAGTGCATTAAGAATAGATCTTCTAATGGCCAGCATGAACAGAAGGAATGATTATGACAAGAAAAAAATATATATTTCAATGTTCATTTGGCCAGATAACTATTGTTTTAAGACAGACTTGGAAAAATTGTGAAGTCTTTAAAACAACGCTCACATGTCCAGTTTATCTCAAGGTAATATGAGGCTTCAAGAATGATGTGTGTGACTATGGTAGGATTTCATGCCGTTTAACATGCCTGACAGAACAAACTTTGTTGGAAACATAGTGTGACAGTTGACGGTCCTGTCACTATGCCTCCAAGCTGATCATGTGCCCTGGCTACTTGGCCAAGGGGATATCCCTTTGGGTGACTGGTCAGCGCACATGACTCTTACCCGGGAGGTTGTGGGCTCAAACCCCGTCTGGGCCCTCCTTAGTTTGTCATGCCACAATAGGTAAAACATTTAACTGACAGGCTTAAAATAACTGCAATATTGCTAAATTATCCAAGAGAGTCATATGTGTCTGTGTTGAGTAAAATTGGGGTTGTCATTCAGTGTTTTATACACACTCAAACAACTGGCGTTATACGGCTGCTCCTTTCAATTGTTCTAAGACATATGAAGATTAGCATTAAATAATGCAGATGTAAATGGTGAGCTACATAGAATTACACTTCCAAACATTCACACTAAATAATTTGCAGTGAAGCCAGTCGTCAGTGCCTTAGTCAAAGACCATCTCCTATATGTCGCATGTGTGTACTCCCAACCTTGTTACAGAACCTCCCTTACTTCCCTTCATCTCCATCATCTCTCATCTATTACCGTCCTTCTCTTTCATTTTCCTTTCTGCCTCGTCTTCATTATCCCCCTCCCTCCTCGTTGGGTTTTCTCTCATCTGCATCTTTTGCTCTGTACCTACATTTTCCTCACCGACTTCCTGGTGGTGGTGCCGCGGCCCAAACCCTACTGGTTGTGGGGTTCCAGATGGTTTGGCTGGCGTAAGGTTCAGAACTGACCCCTGGGCAGCTGATCCTGTCCTACCTCAAACCCCAGGGGGTCCAGGAGGGAGCATGTATCTCAAGCACGATAAGAGGCAGAGGACAGGAGAGGGAGAATTGCGTAACAGCCGAACCTGTCATTTAGCCTGCTGCATCTCATCCTCAAACAGTCTGAGGCTGTTTCTTTGAAAGTGCCTGCACTTCGGAGCTGTTTGAAGCACAAGTATACACACTTTGCTATCACTCAAGTGCTGTGTAACAAAAAAACTGACTTGAATAGTAGAGAGAGAGAAGGAGGGAGTGAGGATATAAAAAAATAGACATATCATATTACCGATAGAAGTGTGAGAGAGAATTCAAGACAATGAGGGAGGGAGAATGGAAAGGGAGACTCAGCGAGGCATGGATGACAGCTTGTGACGCCACATTAGTCATTGTGCAAGAAGACAGAGGTGTCTACACGGCCTCTTTAACGCTGTCTCGTTTAATGGCTGTGTGTGTGTCTGTGTGTGTATTTGAGGAGGTGCAGTGCCCACTGCCTATGGCGCGTCCCACCAATGCTGCCTGTGTTTAGACAGCGGCTGCAGCAGTGTTGATGGAAACACACAGGGGAAGGGAGGGCGAGGAGGAGGAGCAGGGCAGTGCTAATTGGGACAGAAGATCGGGGTCAGGAAGAAAGAAGGAGAAGGGAAGAAGAGTAGAGACGGGGAGTCCTCAAGCCCTCCGGTGGCTCACTCTGCTTAATGATGCGTCTCTCTCGTAATTAGCAGACGGTAATTAACGCTCGGATCACCTGGGTCTCGGTGGGTCACATTCTCCCTTACTGCCACTCCACATCTACACCTCACTACAAACAAGCGTCGGTCCCATCCCTACGGCCTGGCTCCACAGACCTCCCAGCAGCCCCTGAGGCTCAGACTTAGCTTAAAAAAAAAAAGAAAGAAAGAAAAAAAAACATTCCTTCCATATGGGACACACATTTTATGGATTTATCTATGTCTCTGTCTAAACCAGCTTGTGTTTATCTTTCTGTGTATGTGTTTGTCCGTTTGTCAATGCTTCATCACTCCTCTTCTGCATATTTGTGTGTGTGTGTGTGTGTGTGTGTGTGTGTGTGTGTGCGCGCGTGCGTGCGTGCGTGCGTGCGTGCGTGCATGAGTGTGTGCGTGCGTGCGTGCATGCGTGCATGCATGCTAAGCGAGTTTATATGGGAGGCAGCCAGTGTTTTGTACACATGGTCTGTCAGGCTGTGTTAGAGTGGGCCTCACCTCCAGGCTGGTTTAAATATTAAGACTTAGTGTGGCTCAACATGCATATTTTAATGCAGCCCTTGTGTGGATGCAAAAAGTGGCACATTACTGATTATTCAACACAGCAAAACTTCATATCCCAACATAACTGTCATGATATGAGACCAGTCCAATCGCATGCGTTCACCTGACTGTGATGAGCCAAACACACTGTGCATGACAGAAACAGGCACTCACACACATAAACACACATTTGGCCACACACAAACACATGCAAAGAAAAATACACACAGATGGTGGCGCAAGACACAATATGCTTTTGCTGGCTTGCTCCACAACCGTTAATAAAACATGGAATTGGTGAGACATTCATTCCAGACAATTCCATCTCCAAACAAGGCTTTGTGTTAATAAGACAGATATAATATTCTCTATCTCTTTTATTTCTTCACATTGTGTGCCCGGGGATTGGGTTATGTTGGGTTTGGACCCCCAGGGGGTGGCGATGGCTCATGGGATGTTCATTTTCTTATTAATTGAATTTTAAAGTGACCTTGCAGTAATATTGATCTGCATTTGATGAAACACACACATATACGAACGTGCACACTCAGACAGAGACACACACACATGCATCCATCCTGCCTTTATGCATCCTTCACAAGCTCAAGGTTAGTGTAGCAGCAAAGTAAGCAGCGAGTTAGAGTGCTTCGTCGTGTAGAATATTTGTCAGAGTTCTGTGATGGCTGAAGTTTGGGAGTTGTGCTGAGCCGAGCAATAAAGGCGGGGAGGGGCCGGCAGGAGAGACAAGAGGAGAAGAAGGTGGTGGAAGGGGGGGAAGAGGAATGTGGGGGGAGATGGAGTGTGTGCAGGAGAACAGGAAGGAGGGAGAGGCAAGAGAGGTTGGAGGGGAGCATATCCAAAGTGCTTGATGGAAAGTCAGTGTGCTTGTGTGGTGATGTGGGGGGTAAAGAGGAAGCAAAGGGTGTTATTGTGTTACTGGATTTAAAGCAAGTGAAGAGGAAGCAAGAGCATGGCACAGCCAGGTGTGAGGGTGAGAAAGACTTCTCTGACCTATTTTACAGGGTTTGGATGTTGCTTTATCCTCTAGCAGCTCCCTCTTCTGGTGAAAAATAAATAATGCACCCATAAACTAGCTCTATTAAGTGTTCCATTCCTCATTACTTGCAATGAAACTCAGATTTTTACAAATTGCTTGTGTCTGAACGCACTCATCCATCATTTTGCCTGTTGACAGCAGCTATCAGAGTGAATATAAGTTCTCAGCAGTGAAAAACTGTGAATGCTGGTAATGATAGTGATTGTAGGAAATGGCTCAGAGATGCCCAAATGTGCGTTTATTTGTAGCAAAGATCTCAATTTTGTAATTCCTGGAAGAAAATGTCTTATTATTTCATCCTCAATGCTTTGATTCTGTGGGATCACATGTAAAAAACATATGGGGGTTAGAGTGTTGTGTGTAGCTGTATCACACCCACGTGTGTGAGAGTGATCAAGCAACTGTGTGTCCATGTGTGGGAGTGCACTTGCTTGCCTATATGGGAGTGTGAGGGTGCGAAGAAAGAAACTGTGTAATATACAGTATCTCAGTTCAATCTCTGTCTCTGTTTTTCTTCCTCCAGATTCGCTCATTTCTTTATATTTGTCCAGTGGGACTGTATCCAATAATTTTTTATGTTTTCATTTTAATCTGGCAGACAGAAATATATCACACCACTTGTGAAATATGTGAAAAAACTGCTGCATTACTTAAACCTAGCAGGGTTTGTTTTTTTAATATATACCTGATGTAAGAAAGTTTTGTGTTGAGACTCATCTTTTGCTATTAGTCAAGTCGGACATAGCAGGAGTAAGGTTAAATACACTGAATCACAGATCTGAGCTTTTTGCGTGGTGACATTTAGAGAAACAGATGGATGTTAAAGAGTCTTCTATAACGTCTGGCGTTTATCATCCACATTGGAGCTGATCGTCTACTTAACTCGTACATGCAGGGGTTAATAGCAATTGATTGGTTGCTGTTAATCACTGTGGTTTGTGATTACCTGGCAGGGTCATATTGATTGGTCATTGATCAGCACATCTCCACCACTTCTACTACTGTGTGTCTGTGAGCTCACTGTCATTTAGCGCTTTGCTGGTGCAATATTGTCGTTATGACACCCCAGGCGTCAGTGTTGCTCAGTGACTCCCTGGTGGCAAATGTCTGCTGCATTACAGAAGCAGCGTCCGGTCAGCCAAAGTCTGATTTACATGGATGCTGAGAACCAAACAGGGGATAATGCATTATGAGTTAGGCCTCCGTTGGCTGTGGTTGTGATATATGCTTCTTTTCTGCAATTCCTCACAACAATCAGTTCTCTGGTCAAATAAGGGGTGAGGGCATGGCGTGAATAAAGAATAAAAGTTTACTATCAGCTCCCCCTTCCCTTTCTGTCTGTCTCTCCATCTCATTCACATCTGTACCTCTGTGTAAGCAGGCACTAGCCTGCATTAAAAACATTGTCTAAAGTAATGAGTTTAAAGTCAGACTACCTGTCTCAGGGAGGGAATAGAAA
>JANJYQ010043552.1:1651-19114 GCA_024605255.1 Rastrelliger kanagurta | reverse complement strand
GACAGACAGACAGACAGACAGACAGACAGACAGACAGACAGACAGACAGACAGACAGACACAGTGTCCATCAGTCAGAGGGAAGTTGGGCTGCAGCCGATGTAATCATGCTATTTTCCAGCTCGTCTTTGTACATGCTTGATTTAGCGATGCATTGGCAAATGTATTTAGCAATTTTGTATTTCATTTGAAAAGGTTAAGCCTCTCACTAGAGTCAGAAATATGGTAACGTGAGACTAAGTAAAGTTCAATGTGCTTCAACAGGAGGGTTTTCAATTAATAATAAAGAAGGTTTCAAAAAAAACTATGCTGATGAGACATTTATATTTTATATAAACATCTTGTTGGTAAACTTCAATAAAACCTTTTTATTTTGTAAACAAATAGAAGGATTATTCTACTCTCTGTCCTGTAATATTGTATCGGATATAATTTTAAACATATGAAGATGCCTCTGCATTTAGGCCCTGATATTTGGTTTACCATCCTGTTGTCAGGTTCATTACTGGAGATAATTACAACACTCACCACTGGATTATATATAATAAAGCTGGTTGGTCTTCCCTGACTGAGAGATGTAATAACTGCTGGTACTTATTTATCTTCACAGCCCCTGTTGGAAAATCGCCATTTTGTATCTCATCTTTGGAACTCTGGTCCATAATTAACTTACTCCAGTGATTGGCTGATGATTCAGAAGCTCATACCAGAAGTGATTTAGGATAGACTGCTTTAATTGTAAACAGATTGATCACATGTGGCCTTCTGAAAAGCCAGCTAAAAAATCAAATCATGTGTACTCCTGTAACTCATATATTCTGCAATGATCACTCATTTACCTATAAGTAGCCTAGGATAGCTGCTTTCTGTGTCTTTGCCTTTGTTATTTTATTATCCTGTACTGTAACTAGGGTACTGCTAACCTAGCCCGCATAAATATAAGAAAATAACATTAACTTTTACAGGAGCTGTCAAAATTCCTGCAGCTACAATTGCATGACTTTTTTGCGCAGATATCAGCTATTTTACACTTGCTGTGGCTCCTTGGCTCGCATAACAGCTGCTGGTGATGTGAGTTAGGGGAGCCAGGTTCAGTTGACTGACTGGTAGTGTGTCTTCAGCATGAATGACTAGCACTCGGGCGAACACCAGGAGCACGGCATTGAGACAGATCTTGGTTGGTAGCTGGCTGTGTTTGCTGGCTGATATCACTACAATGTACACTACTACAAAAAAATAGTAACACTGCAGTTATGTTGACTCATAAAACACACCCTGTAATTTCCTTTTCCTATTAGCTCTGAAATCCCGATTTTTTTCAAATAAACAATCAGTATTTGGGCATTAAGATTAATTTTGACCTTGGGAACAGGGATCTGTGGTAAATATACTAATCAGAAGGAAATACAGAGCCAAAGAATCTGTTGCTTTTAGTTTCATTCAAAGCTTATACTTAAGTAATTCATCAAAAATCAAAATGGTGGTCAAAATAGTAATTTTCTGTCGATCAATCAGCCCAGCGGTCTTCACCATGATTTTCATGGAGTCGCACTGGCAGGACAGTCAATAAAAGAGCCACTTCTGTCATGAAACACCAAAATCCACCTAAACCATGAAGTAAATCTGACAACTAATTTGTCATGCTATGACAGATACAGCATGTAATGCAGCCAATACAATCTGGATTAAAAATAGGTTTACCTTAATACTGGGATAAGCAGAAACATGCATAAGGCATGCATTTACTTGATTGTCTTCATGTTACATTTATAGTTAACAGTGTTGGGTAAATTGTGTCACTGTAATCATATTACATTTATCTGCAACACAGTAATGCAGCATGTCACATTGCCTACATTCAGTAATCACATTACAGTTACTAAACAAACAAATATGGCATTTGACATGGCATATGGCTTTTTTTTAAAAAAAAAAAGTATCACTGGGCTAGTCAATTAATCAGTCTATTGTTTTTGTTCTAAACAGAATAGTACACTGTAAAAATCGGTAAGTAGAAGTACTAATACAACAATGTAAAAGCACTCCATTACAAGTAAAAGTCCTGCAAGAAAAATTTGACTGAAGTAACAAGTATTATTAGCTTGGTGTAGTTTTACAGTAAAAGTAGTGGTTTGGTCCCTCTGACTGATATATTATTATATATGACATAATTAGATTATTAGTACTAAAGCAACACTGTTAGAGCAGCACATTATTGCTGCAGCTGCTGGAGGTTTAGCTAGTTTACACTCGTTTATACAATTAGCAAGTGCAGTCCAGTGGTTCCCAACCTAGGGATCAGGATCCTCCAAGGGTCATCAAATGTGGAGTGGTGAGAGGAAAGAAGAAAAACAAAGTTCTGATACACGAAACTATTGTCAGATTTTAATTTTCATATTTGAAACAGATTTCTTATTTTTGATTTTTGATAAAATATTGAATTATTTGAACACTGATTTGAATGAAACCATGTGAGACATTTAGAGGGAAAAATCACTATTTAAGAAAGCTACTAACCGTAGGGAGCTGTTTTTGTAAACAGCAAAAGTTGGAAACAAAAAAGACAACAAAAAAGTTGGAAACCACTGGTTTCATCTTTAATAATGTGTTATATAAAATTTTGTTGTATCATCCATTCAGTGAAATCTTTCATCTGGAAAGTAACAAAGATGTAAAACAATTGCAATGGAGTAGAAAGTACAATATTTCTCTCTGAAATATAAAATATAACATCAAATTATAAAGCAACATAATGCAATAATACATTACACAATTTCCTGTCTTATTTTCAATGTATTTCTATGCCCCTGTAAAGCAGTTTGAATTACTCTGTGTCTGAATGGTGCGTACTCTGTACTTACCTACTAGTGATAATTATTATAAAGTAATGAGGCTTTTTCTTTCTTTATGCATGCGAATAATGTGTGTGTTTGTGTTCTGTTTGCAGATCCTGGGATGCAATTTGGATCTTTTCTAAATTATAGCATCCATCTACCCAGATAGTATATACTTAACAAACCATGAAATAAGTATGTATTATTAATTAAACTTTCAAGCATTCAATATATTAAAGAACTATTAACAAAAAAAAAAAAAAACATAATACTGCCACTTAGTTGTACCTCAAAACTAAATTATTGCAGGTCTGTTACAATACTGACCAACACAGAGGTATTTTCAGTTTAGAGGTCACACAAGTCACTGCTGATAGAATTCTTCCAAGATTACTGAGACTTAATTAAGATTAATTAAGATAGAATTTATTCCTCTTCACTTAGTGCATAAATCAAGTGTGACAGCCCAGTATTGAGTTTAGCTGCAGGGCTTGTGGGTATAACTATATCGCGTTAAAATCCACACACAAGGCCTCTCGAGGCAGGTGGTTTAAGGCTACAGGGATTTTGACAGGCTCCATTAGCCAACACTTGACTCTGACACTGAGGAGTGAATGCAGACTTGAGCTCCCAGACCCCCCTTGGTCCTGTTTACCTTTCAGACCACACTAGACGATAGTCTATCTGACAAGGAAGAATGTGAGAGATACAGTCGTACTAACACTGCAGGACACCCAGCAAGATACACTTATAAAACAATGTCACAAAGGAAAGGGGAAATGTGTAGTAATAAAACATCAAAGAGTGGTAAAACAATGATTAGGTGATACATTTTACCAATAATATTTTCAGAATTCAACGGATGGCATGCTTTGGCAACATCACACTGATGGGAATGATTTTACATTTGCTGACATGTAAATCAAATCCTTGACCTTACAGTATGGGGAGGATATCTCTGGACTCGAGGCGACCATGACACCCCACCAATGTTTTTTCAGTTTGCTCTTCTGTCTTTAGCATTGAATCTACAAGGGAGACTTTCCAGCTGGCTTGTCATGTGTCTGTGCAGTAATCAACAAAGGAATCTGTTTGGTTAGCAATGTACAATTAGATGGTTTTTAGAACATTTTGTAAGTGACTGGATTTATTGCTAGGGAAAAATCTAACATTTAAATGGAGAAGATAAAGTCAAGGGATGAAAAGGACTACCTCAGTTTCCAAAGAGCTTCTTATAACTGACATATTTGTTATTATTAGCTGGTAATTTCACAAATGATAGTATATTACACAAAAAATCCCACGAGTCAGGCCAAATCCAGTCAGTCTTTATAGTCGGAAATCTGTACCATAACTGCTGAGACTGCACCATGGGTGACCTTGACCTTTGGCCCATAAAGAAATGCTAGATTTCTGAGAAAATATTATACACGTTCATTTTTTTAAATTAGATGTTAAATATCGTGATTAATATTAGAGATTTATTATTATGAGGCTATACAGTGCAACACAAGACTGGATCCACACTATAACACATAGGCACATTAATTTAGTTAATTATTTGTAGTATTTATATAAAACAAATCCAGGCAATTATAACACACATAAGATTAAATGATTTTATTAATCATCATCCAGTTATTTTATTTATTGATTTATGAAAAGTTACTCTGAATAACTGCAGACTGTTTTTTAAATAAAGGTAACAAGTTAGAACTAGCTTGCACATCACTAGATTTTAAAGAGTCTTTTAATGCTGCTGAGCTGGAGATAATATTATGTATAACATTAAACTGTTTAATTGTGAGTATCCTTTACACACTAAAAGATCCAGATGAAGGAAACCTGTATTTTCCTTTTCTGATAATCATAACTATTGCAACATTTCTCTGTTGGTGCATCAAAGGAAATAAGCAGCTGCACAGCAACTGAATATTAGTTGAATAATTGTGTTCATTGCTAAACTTTAAAACATATTTTCAGGTTTGACATCAAGGTTTTTGTTTCTGCAATCACAGCCCAGACAAATCTTGGGACAGTTTCCAAAAGCTGAAAAATCTAGGCTTGTGTCCATTTATCAACAATCAAATAAAATTCTCTTGGTTATCCACCGACAGAGACTAGGGCCTAGAGTTACTGCTAAGGGATAAGGTAACATTTAAATGTTTTTGAAAATGCTTAATTGTAATTTGTAATGTGTTGAATTAAACAAAATCAACAGTGTTTATTGCTCTGCCAAGCTCAGTAAGGATCACCAGACCCTACATGTTAATTATACTTGGTTTATTTTCACCAGGATAGAGACAGATGTGTTTTGGTCAACTTCCACCATTCTTCAGAAGTCTACTTCATCAATGTATCTGTTCCTTCTCCAGATAACAAATCTCAGACCAAAGAAACAAACAGACTTTTATCAAGTAAAAGACTTACAGTGGATGGAGCTGCCAGGGTCTTGGCACCAAGCCTCAAAAAGACAAACCAATGCCTTGAGAGGAAACAGCATCACAGTGCATTTGAGGCTGCTGCAGCAACTGCTGGGTTTTGATTCATCAGTCCTAATCAGATTTTTCTCTTTGATCACTATGCAATAAACTTATGCATGAAGCTGTTATTTGTCTTCTCCATACTTCTAACTGGGTGACCACTTCAGATTGAAAATAATGTATCTGAAGCTTAGTGAGATTTTCTTGTTACTGGTGGTGGGAAATGCCAGTGTGATTTTGTTTGAAAATTCAATAAATACTGAAGTGTAGATCATTTAGGGAAAGAGAGAAGAGTATCTCACAAGCCACAAATCATCTACACAGACATTACAAACACCTTGGAAATTAACTGGTCTTAACCGGAACCAGAGCTTTTCAAACTGTGATGAAGCAGTCTCTGCTTTGATGGGCTGGGGTTCAAGGTTCAAGGTTCATTTACTGTAATTCGAAACATGCTTTCACATGAACAGAACAAAATTTGCACTCAGGTCACAGCAGCATAATAAAATGATAAATGTAAAAGTAACAGTAATAACGATAACAGTGGCAACACTGTCAGATGAAAACCTCACCCTTTAACTAATTAGGACCCAACTAACAATTATTTTCATTATCAATGAATCTACTTACTGTTTTCAATTAATGTATTCATTCTTTGTCCATAAACTATTAGAAAATAATAAAACATACTAATTAAAATAAGATCTTCAGTTCATTCACAAAGAATAGTAGTAAGCATGTTGTAATGTCGAGTATGCAACCTTTTTCACTTGCCCTTTCTTTCTTTTATCTATTCATAATATTAACTATTTATTATTATTATTATTATTATTATTATTATTATACATATTTTATTGTATTTTACTTTGCATATATTTACTTGTGTGGGTCTGCAATGCCAGTACCAGAAGGGTGGGAATGGGAGAGAAAAAGAAAAAGAAAAATGATGCTTATTGGCTGACTGATCAAATAATTGAAACTAATTATTCAATGATGTATGTATACATACATACACATATATGCTTCTAAGTGCATGTGTCAGTTAATAAGACTGCAAAGATACAGAATATAATCATATAATCAATCATATAATCATTTCCAACACACTAACACTAATACTACAGTATACAACCAACATCATTGTGCTCCTCTCCAGCTATTACTGTCAAAATTGTTTGAATCAGACTCTCTTCATTTCAGTATTAAGTGTATTCACTGGAACTGAAGTCTTATAGTTGCTGACTTGGCCTTACTTGACAAAGTTTCACTGAGCTGGCAGAGATGATAGATTCTGTTGGTTGCATTGTTTTTCCAACATCCCTATTTGGCTGTTCTGACCCTGTCATTTATAATGGCCCTAGTCCATGTTTAATTCATACAAGCCCCGCAGAGCGAGGCTCCATACAGGAAGCTGACTTTACAGGCGACAGCCATTTCACTTTCCTGCCTTAGATATTTTATCAAGACGGAACTCAGGGTCAAGATTTATGTTCAGTACGTCAAACATGAGGGATATGCCAAGCCCAGCTCTAGCACCTCTTCTAAACCTCACATTTCAGATCAGTGTGCTAACAGCTTAACAACTTCTCCCGGCTATTCTCCAAAGCATTGTGCAATTACTTCTTGAATGTAAATCTATGCTGGGGATGTATGTGACACAGTGTAAACACTAATCAGTTATTCTGGAGGCTTCATAAGAACAGTGCTACTGTGTGGTTGCATTAGCTGGGTTCCTTCCAAGTTGCATCAGAGAAGCCCTCACAGAGGTGCAGTCTCCGCAGCCTAATTAGGCGCTCCAGTAACTGCTGTCAACACCACCATCGTGGGCTTCAAAGCAGGGGCTCTAACTTGTGATCTGTTCAAAAATTTCTTTCATGAAACCCACGTCATATCAGGGCTGCTATCACAAAAAAAGGTCAGTGAAAGAAAGGAGAAGAGACTGGGATCAGGTGGTGAGATAAGGACCAATGAAAGCAAGCTTGACCCCCAAGCTTGAAGCTCTTGTGCATGTCATGAGCAGATCCTGGGGGACTTGATACATGAAAAATGTCTTTTCATCTGTCCTCACTTACACTCTCTGATGCTGCACAGCACTGCTTGAATGGTCACATCTGGCTGAGAGTTTGTTGTTGCCACCCCATCACACATTTCCTGAGAAGATGTTTACACCCAAGTTGAGACAAACTGGTGACAAAAGGCATTCAGTCAAAATTTTGTCACCCTAAAAGGTTCTTCGAAAATCTTTCCTTTACTATTTTAATTACAGTACTACCCTTAAAAAAATCAATATGAGGAATCACATATGCCACAAAAAAAGCCTTACCTACAGAGCGAGCACTGCGGTTCAGCAAACATACTGTACAAGCAATCCTTCATAACAATCCGCATTCTGCAGGGAAGAATTAGCCTACATTGCTTGAACTGAGGGTGGAAAGATGGTTGAGAGTGAGTGCTACAGACATTCTTGGAGTGTTAATATCATCATGATGGTCTGACCATGGGTCCGCAAACTGACAGACCATCATCTGCATCTGGCCTCCAGGCACGCTTGTGGTCCGCTGTCTCTCAAGAAAGGAACAGAGAGAGAAATCTGCAGTTGTTTAAAGGTTACATAACACAATATTTGGAGGTTATCTATTTCTTAGAGGGACTGTGGCAGCGGCGGTGACGGCAGTGGTGGTTGTGGTCAGGCTGGAAGATTCTAATCATATACCGGCTCAGAGTCTACCGCAACTGAAAGCATGTATGTTAAATTTTCTGCATAAGAAGGGCATTGAGATGGAGAAAAAAATCATGTAAGGATTCAGTTTCACCAAATGTAAAAGCAACAATAGCCTCACTCACAATGTCTCCCCTGTGAACTCATGCAAAAGATGAAATAGGACAACATGATGCAATGAAATAAAGAGAAGCTCTAGAGATACTGTAGACAAGAATGCATGTACAGTCATACACACTTATACATTAAGTGTATGCGCTATATGTGCATACCCCTGTTTAAGTCTTTTCTTTTTTACTTTTCTCTCTCTCTGAGAATATTGGCTTGTGTAACATACTGCCTGGCCATTTTGGCCGAGATTTCAATTGAGAGAGACTATCCTGGTTAAATAATGTTCAAATTTAAAACAAACAAAACAAAAATCGAAAGAAGACAAAACACACATTTTCTCACACACACAAATATTCACAACAACGAGGCACATGATCGCACACACACAGAACATTCCAGTCTTGCTACTAGGCCAACAAGCTACACTGAACTGCGTTAGAGGCACAGACATCCGACCACACAGTGAGATGATTTCAGGAAACTGACGTCGAAACCCTCTCCGGTGAGGCAGATGACAGAATATTACATTCAATCTTTTTACATTTTTATTCAGTATTTAACCAGTAATGCAAACTCCAACAGTAGCTATTTTTATCTAAGGCCTTGGCATGAAATATGTGGCCCTAGACAAGGACAGCATGTACGTCAGCGTCTATAAGAGATCAATGGTCTGCATGTGATCATAATGGATAATAAACACTATTTTTAACACCTAGTAATTCAGATGACATGAATTTATCAAAATAGATACACAAAACGTTTCAGTAAAAACACAATGAGCCAGTCAACACAGTCTTCTCAAGTGCCATAAAACTCTCAGTGAGTCCATAGAGCCTTTTTTCCCAGACCCCATATCAACAGTCCAGTAAAGTTATCTCCACCCAGACTACACACTTCCTCTTAGACTTCCATAAATAATAAAGTGCTGTTTGTTGATTCTACTTTCACAGATGAACACTGTCAGTAGTCATCATCAGTTCTTGTTTTTATTTTTTAAATTGAGCTCATCTTATTCTGTTTATGGATACAGATTACAATTTTAAAAAAATAAGTAACATAAAGAAAGGATATTATGTACTCTGTTATTGTAACTGTACAACTGAGAGTGCACATACTGTAAACTCAAAGGTTTAATTTGATATTTTCAACAATGGATCTTTCTAGTTTCTAGTACAAGTAACAATCTTGATTCTCTTTGCCGGCACCTATGGCAATATGCAAGAACTGCAGGTGTGTTTTTTTATCTCACTTCCTAGAGATCCTAACAGTGCTGTCTGTGTGATGTCAGTCAGTTGACAGTTGGAAACATTAGCAGAGACAAAAAAAAAACAGTACACCACTTCACACACAAGTGAGTTGAAGATGAGCAGGTCTGTTGTATTAGCTCTCCCCATCCCCTCTGGCAGACCAATCACTTCTCGCTGATAGAAAACGTGTCATTAACTGAATTGCTTGTGATTTTTCATGGGGATGTCCAAAGTTCACAATACTGCAAATGTAAAGGTTTACATCAGTGAGGCAATCATCATCATCATGTTACCTCATTCAGTGACAACGAGTTAGCAGACATTTACTTATTTAGTAGAGATGGCCATTTGAATAATTTTCCTTGATCATTCATCAGGAAAATTAACGATCAGTTATTGATTAATCATTTAATTTTAATTTTTTTAAACTTAAAATGCCATAAAAAAACAAAACACAGTGTTCTTCTACAATTACATCTTTACCTCAATAACCTACAGTATAATCCAACAACACCCTCTTTGACAGGACAGTTGAAAGTTAAAAGATACTCGTAAAACCAGCTGAGCCCTGAGCCAAAACATCGGCGCTCTTCGACACAAACTATTATTTATCCTCAAAATTATTATTTAAAAAAAAAAACACTTTTCAATAGAGAAACGTTGTAACAACAGAGCCATACACAGCTGCATTGCTCTCAAAGCAAACTACAAAAGACTATTTTTCCTTTTCAGTGTCTTCATCATAGGAATGTGAGGCAGAGGCTGGATTCAGAAGAGCAAAGGATGCTGTCACCACAATCAACCCCAGCAGAGATGAGAGCATGTGTCATCAGAGGAGGACTTAAGGTTATCGTCTCAGTCTATCTTTTCACTTCTCTTTCTCTCAGCTCCACAGCCTCCTCCCGCGACGCTGTGAGCAAACAGACCCTTTCCATCAGCCTCTGCTATCTCAAAATGTCAATCAAATAGAAAGAACTACAGGCAACACATTTTAAAACAACCATCATGGTGTCAGCTTCACATGAAGCAGGGGCAGGACACAGGAGATGCGTTTTCCCCAGGTCTTTATCAAATCACAAGACTCTTTGAATTTCAAATAATGAATAAAAAGCAGCAGTGCTACAGTCACCTGTGGCACAGCAAACTGTGAGGCAACATATGCTGCAGGCTGGCCTTTAGAAGAACATCAGCCAGCCATCTAAAGAACACTATGTTCCAAGTGGCTCCATGTTTCACTAACATGAGAAAATGCATCAAAGCAGAAAAACAGAGCCATTAAAGTGGTGACAATTATTGCCAGGAGGCACACTGGATGGAGCTGTCAGTGGATACAACACAACACTGGATGCATGGCATGTCGCAGGGCAGTTGTCATTGCACTGTGGCCCTGAGAATCACAGATCTTTGGTGGACGACAACCTAATAAATCAGCAGAGTGGCTGTTTTTATGTGGGCCCTGCACTGTATGCTTTTATCTTCAGTATTTAACTACTGAGAGCCTGATAGATGTGTGCAGTAAAAAAGGAAGAGGTCTGACAAACAGTGCAGAGGGCACCAGAGTAATCTATCACAGCAACCTCTGGGTTTGGCCTTCAACTGTTGTGTTGACAACACTAGGACATTATCTACCTGATCATTGGATACCCTGCTGTGTGGCAGTCCGTGAAAGTGTAGAATTTCATATAAACAAATGATGCAAGGAAACACTGGGTGAAGCTTTGGGTGACAGCCCAGTTAGTCATCACAACTTGATTTGTTTATTTTACTAAAATCATGGTATCACTATAAACTCAAAGTCTTCTTACTAGCTTTTTGTGGAGCTTTTGACAATATCTCATGATCCCATGTATTAATCTATGTCAGTTGTTATAGAGGGTTAATGTTCTTAAGTTAGATATTTCCAAGGTGTAAACTGAACTTTTACATTTAAATCCATTTATATACTTTTATACTAACTTAGATTAAAGAAATAATAATAATAATTCTAACTGCAAATAGCCTAATATATCAAACTTGTTTGACAAACCAACATCATGAATATTTGGTTAAATTTTTTACTGCCAGTATAATGCCACTGACAATCAGGGATGTGCCAGTATGAACTTGTCATAAATATCACAGTAAATGGTATTGTCATGAAAGACAACTTACATTTCTGATATATTACAACATGGTAAAATCATATCAAACTGACAAGTGATATTAGGCTTACTGTTACCTCACAAAACACAAAAGACGCCACTGACAAGAACAAGTTGGTTGTTTAAAAAGACTATGAATTTAGTAGTGAAAGAACCTGCTCAGTGTCAATCACGTAATCATTTAACCATAAACAAGCTGCAGAGGCTTGCATTTTAGGCTATGGTAATGCTAATGCTAATTTGCAAATTAAACTAACCTAAAAAAAAATAATTTACTTATCAGAATAGCAGGCCATCTGACTCTTTAGAGGGACCTCTTAGTTAAGTAAAAATTTTGTAATTAAGGCTCAACTAAAAATAATGACAGCTGAGCCATGTTTGTCAGAACACTCCCTTTATCGTCTCATTTAAATTAAAGGGGGCCATAATTTGAAAAAAATGAACATTATACTGTATTGAAGAAGACTTGAAACTAATGGTTGAGATCATAAACACATTAGGAAACTGTTAACTGTGGTAATAAATCAAGTGAAAAGTAGGGGAACTTTCTCATTGACTTCTGGACGACCTGTCTTCAGTTTGGAGCCTTTGGAGTCGCCCCCTGCTGGTTATTAGAAAGAATGCAGGTTTAAAGCATAACCGCATTGACCTCATTTTTCAAGACCAATGCAGTAATCATGGATGTATTGTAATACATACATACAATTAATTATTATGGGTGAATTATAGGCTATCATAGCAAAAGCACAGCCTTTATTTGACTGATGACAAGGATACAGATCTGTGGTGTGTTCACAATACCTAGTGGAAATTATCATAGTGATGAAAATAGTTAGGTGCTGTTCTTATTGGAATATTTTACCATGGTATACAGTAAAAATGGGCATATTGGCACATATCTGCTAACAATACACTTTATGACATCAGAACAAGGGAGGCTGTATCTGGCAATTTTGTTAGGCTACTAACAATCTGAATCCAACTAGCCAACAAACTTGCATATAAGAGCTTCTTATTCTCCTTGTTATTCATTTTCCATTCTTCACATAACACCATGCAACATCATCACTGCCTTGGAGGAGAGACTGTCCAAAGATAAGCACCAATATTCCCATTTTTATAGATTCGTCGCAGTTCACTCCTCTCTGATGACATGATTTTCTGACTGCCTTTGAGTGTGGTCATTTGGAAAAAGTGTAAATGTTTACAGTGAGAGTTTAGGGTAGTCATTTAAAATCTCATTAATTGATTATACAGTAGATTGAATAAGGTAAGCACCAGGACATTTCCACAGCAAGTCCACACTCTTACAAACATTAAAGATAGTCATTTTTCTTCAGTCAGCCCAATAAATCCTCCAGCACAACAACACTACATGAAATGAATAATGGCCTGTAATCAGAACATGAAGTTTGGACACGCTTTGGATTTTTATTATCTATCTGTCAGCATGAAGTGAACTGGGCAACAACTTTTATTGAGTGCACACGGCAATCAGTGAGAAGTAAAATTGCTATGTGAATTATGTGAATCCTCATAAGTTTAATGCACTGACTCAGGAAGGAGATCTGCCATCAGTGAAGGGTGACTGATGAAGCTGGCTGAGTTTTTGGGGCTATCTGTCTCTATAGTGCGTTGACCCGTTTGATTTCTCTGGCTCAGTGAGTAAAAGATCTTGCCAAAGCAAACTGAGGACACGATTATCTGTCTCCCATTTTAAGCTCCCTACTAATCTCTTTCCTGTCCTCTTTAGAGTCGTTTGCAAACGGTACATTCTTTTGATGTCAGGAAAATGAAGAGATTGTTTCCCAGCTTTGGCACTGTCTATGTCTCTTGTGACGCCTCTGATCACTGCAGAGAGGCAAAGTTTCACTCTCATTCCCTCTGTCAGGTTAACAGTTTGGAGCTCAAGAGACAAACTTCCTTCACAGATCATTCATTTCTCACTTGACACTATAAAGGAGAAAACTAAAGGCTTGCTGGCACATCTGAGGCCACAGCAGGATGGTGGTCACTGTCACTCTCTCCTTCATTTGACTTACAAACAGATGAGCTATGAATCACACCACTCACACCTGCTGGAGGTCCAAAGGAAAGAGGAATGCCCTCAGCACACATGGCTGGCAGTATGCATCTATGCCAAGACACGATTGTGCTGCCTAGTGTCCTGTCACGTGTTTGGAGCACTCAGGAAATAGAAGGAAAATTCCTGCAACTTTGAAGATATTCGCATTTACACCTATTCATTCACACTGCTTACATTATTCTCTTTCATTCATGTGTCCCCATTCTCAGGAACATATAGCTATGAATATATTATCATTTTGTATAATTTATTTGTATGTAGTACAGTCCACTGGAAGAATCCAAATCATTTTTCAAAAACATCAAGGTACACCGCACGTTATAGGATGTGACAGGACAATTAGAAGAAACAAATTTGTAAAATTACCTTTTAAATCCTAGGACTGAGCTGAGGTATTTTCTATTTGGACAGTTATACTTTAATTATTATTCAGATTGGAATCTAAATGTGGAAATTCTTGAATCCACCCTGTCAGAGTTGTACCAAGTGTGGTTTGGCTTTTAAGGTGAATTATTAAAATAAAAGAAGCAGCAGTCTTCCTCTATGGGCATTAATGTATTTACACTGTCATTATATCTGTTTCTTTTTACATGATAAATATATCACAATGACAGGTTGACGGGTTGCAAGGAACTTTTGTTAAAATGATATTCAGCTGAAATATTGTATTTTTAAAAGCTTTATTTCGAAACTGAAAGTTTCAGAAGAAGCTAGAAAGCAGACCTTGAGTTTCAGACTATTTTGTAAAACTACTATTGCATACTCAACAATACAGAATCTCTAGAAGCTGCAGCCAGTTAGCTTAGCATAAAGACAGGAAATGGGGATGGTTAGCCTGGCTCTTTTTAAAGGTAAAAAAAAAAAAAAAAAATCTCAATAGTACTGTCTCTAATCCATACACAAAAGGTTAACAAAAAGTTATTGTTTTACAGTAGGGTTATGTATCTCCTCCACCATAAAATCAAAATGTGTTTGCACATTGTTAGTGATCATTGAATTGTGCATACCTGATGGAAAAGTGCCACACTGTGCCTACATATAGCAAAATAATTTAAGTCAACAGACACCAGGGTAAAATGATTAGATATGAGTGGTTTTCCCTTTGACTTTACTGAGCACATCTTATCTCTTTTGTATTTCATCTGATACCACCCTTTCTAAATGATCAGGTGTGTAACTTCATTCCTCCTCCACAGAGCTCAGATTCAGTGAGTGAACAGGAGAGAGTGTAATGAAATGGTCAGAGTACTATGTGCTCTATTCCCTGGCTTAAAAAGAAAACTGATCCGAGTTCGCCCGTTCAGCTGCAAATGTCACATCGTACTCTCACAAAGTTCATGTTCAAAGTGCTATTCTGCAACATTACAATGTCTATTGTGAGCCTGTTCTCCTTTGCCATGTTGCATCATGACTGGCTGATGTAAGCTGGTGAACACAAAGGAAAACGCCATCCATTCTGCACTCGGCAGCTCTGCTCTCATAGCCTGCATCATTACTTTGGGGAAGCCTGTCCTGCTGTTTCTGTTGTCCTCAGATACCGTCACTGGCCACACCCAGACACCACTCCAAACATCTGCCTGTGTCTGGCAGCCCTAATTATGATATTACTATTAATCAGTTCAGCCAAGTGCTGAACTCTATAAAAGCAAGCAATTGTATGCAATATGAGAACAATATGAAATCTGGAACATTCTTTATTCTTTTCAAAGAAATCAGAAAATAATATGAATCTGATGAAAGAGAAGAATCCATAAATTATAACAAAGAACAGGATGATCAAAACACAGGGACGTTGTGGGTGGTTGAGTTTTCTAGTTCTGAAGGAGGTGTGGGCTGCTGGATACAGCTGTCTCTGCCATCGCTGGCCATGCCAAATTTTGCGACACATCTAAGAGTTGGCGTCATGTCCTGATTTGAATTCAATGAAATGGAAAAAAGCAGGCCATCCAATTTTATTCATGTGAATCCCACCCAAACCCACTGAACTTCTCCGTTGCCTGACTTTCCACTTCAAAGGAATATAGAGAGTGTGGCTCTGTTTTCCCTTTTTTTTTCGCTTTGTGAGTAAAGGTCCCAATCGGTTTGGAACTTTGTTGCGGTTTACTCTAAGACTGACTGCAAATGTGAAATCAGGCGTTGAAAATGTTATTTGAAAAAAAAAAAAGAAAAAAGAAAATGCTTTCTGTTCCTGCACAGCTCTCTGTGGAGCTGGCGTACTTTTGACAGCACCACAGGGATAAATGCTGTCACATTAAAAAAGAACAAGAACAAAGCTTACCTTTGTATTAGAGACAAGCCATATGAGGAAGGGTTCAAACTGGACAGGACATAAGGGATTGCATCCCAAATGATGACATGGACTGAATAAACAGATTTTGACCCATTTTCACCTTTTTCACAGCCATTCAGTAACAAAGAAGGAAATATAAACACAAACCACACAGAACAATCATGAATTTATATGCTCATTCAAATACCCAGTACACAAAGAACCTAATTACAAGCAAGTGTTGACAAAACAGCTGTCCAGGGGTGGGTCACTCCCTATCCATCCATCAAGAATCATCAGGGTCCACTGCCCACCTGTGAAAACACAGCACAGCACAGCAGACCTCACTTCTCATTACTGGACGAGATGGTGCAGCAATAGAGCTTACTGGTTCCAAATTAACCCCAATAATGGCTGGACAGCTGGGATATTTTTCCATTATCCGTGTTTGGAGCAGGGTTTCCCTTGGCAGCATGTCATGTGTTCTCTGAAGGTAGAACTACATCTGTTTTTTCTGCCACTGAAATGCATCTATGGACTGCATTAGGTTTGACTATTTATTCCATCCTCACTGATCATTTATCATGTTTGTATTATTTTTTATTTGTATCTCATTGAACATTCTTTTATGTGCCTTATTCTCTTTTTAGAGCTGAGATGATGATTGATTGATTGATTTAGATGAAAATTAATAGGCAACTATTCTGATACTTAAATGTGTCACCTTGGTGGGCTGCAGCAACCTGTAAAGGGCAATTTTCACTTTTTACAGATAAAGTGAAGAATGAAGAAAATACAGGGCTGATTATTAGTTGTAGTCCTAATCTGATATACATTTTTCTTGTAAAGTGCATTCCATGGTGAAAGAAGTATTCGGTACCAGTACTGCAATGTAAAAAAATACTCCATTACAAGTAAGTTATGCATGAAAAATCCTGCTTATTCTTATAATTTCTAATTTCTAATTGTATCATTTACAGAGACTTATCAGTCATTTTTATTATGTTTTACTGTAAAACACATTATTTGTTTTTTAAAAGTATAATAAAATACAGTTATTATCATTATTAGGATAATGATAATATAAAACATAAATATACAAGGATAAAGTTGTAAAAGACAGGAAAGAAAGAAAAAACATATGCTTTATTATTAAGATTTCATCAAATTTTCCAATTTTTTGAGATTGTGTCATATGAAGTAAGACAACCTGTCATTTTTGTATTTGCAGTATATCTGCTCTGGTTGTTCAAATAGAAAGAAGTGTTTGACTGCAGCTGCAGACACAGGAAAATGAAAAATCTTGCATGTTAATAATTGTATATGCAATAGATGCATAAGGGGTTTAGACTGAGCATGACTGGCCTGCAGGAGTGCAGTACTAAGACTTGTGCACACATAATTGGTTTGAGGTTCTGGAGGTGTGAAACGTGACTGATTGTATGTGCGTTTGTCTCACACAAGCAGCAGCACCATAATCTTGAAGGTTGTGCTTATGTGCAGCCAAATACTGCAAGTGTGAGTGCCTGTGTGTGTGTGTGCGCACGCATGTGGGTGTGTGCGCATGTGGGTGG
>JANJYQ010043534.1:19299-29745 GCA_024605255.1 Rastrelliger kanagurta | reverse complement strand
TACTAAATCAATTGGTACTATTGGTACTAAATTGCCTCAAGGTTCGACGTGTTTTGCGTTAAGAGATGTTCTTCAGCATACCTTGGTTGCAGTGAGTGGTTATTTGAGTTACTGTTGCCTTTCTATCAGCTCGAACCAGTCTAGCCATTCTCCTCTGACCTCTGGTATCAACAAGGCATTTTTGCCCACAGAACTGCTGCTCACTGGATATTTTCTCTTTTTCAGACCATTCTCTGTAAACCCTAGATATGGTTGTGCATGAAAATCCCAGTAGATCAGCAGTTTCTGAAATACTCAGACCAGCCCGTCTGGCATCAACAACCATGCCACGTTCATAGTCACTTAAATTACCTTTTTTCCCCATTCTGATGCTTGGTTTGAACTGCAGCAGATCGTCTTGACCATGTCTCCGTGCCTAAATGCATTGAGTTGCTGCCATGTGATTGGCCGATGAGGAATTTGCGTTAATGATCAGTTGGACAGGTGTGCCTAATAAAGTGGCCGGTGAGTGTATATTCATGAGAATATAAAAAGACAACATGTACAGGTTACAAAACTTCAGTCTGTTTAGAGTCTACCAATAGGGCAGATACTCAGGTGAACTGTGTACATTATACATTATAATGTGTTGCTACAGTAAATCACCTACATCAGTACAACTTTGTATATTACATGGTGTCTTTTCTCTTTCTTTTTCTCCCCTTGCAGTTCTCTTTCAGACATCTTTGGTCCAGAGCCAGGCAGAAACCATGAGTAAGTGATTTTTCCGTTATTGCTACTATCTCAGAAAACTGATGTTACATTTGTCGTTTATTGTACCACCTGAGAAAGAACAATATAGAATTTCTTGTTATTGATTCTGTAAAACATTGGCACATGGGTTATAATACATAATACATGTGTACAGGTGTAAGCTCAAAGAAAACAAGACGCTATATATATCAGTATTGCATGAATTTAATTAAAAGATTGTGTGCATGGGATCATGCATCTCTCAAGCACTATTATGTGTTTACAAGGAGTATGATCATATACAATATCTACAGAGAACTCCCACTGTCAAATTTTACTTCACTGTCAGGTCATGCCCTTGCAAATGAACAGACATGCCTAATGTAGCAGTTTCAGAGTCCTTATATTTTTTGGGTATGGTTGAACGTTGAGCGTCAATACACAATCATTTCTGGTACAGAGTGTCTATGGTTTACTGGAAAAATATAATCCTCCTGCACAGGGGGAGGTGAATGAAATGGGATAGACTTCAAGACCTGGCCTCTCATTTATGTTCAATCATTACCATGTGATGATGCTTCCCGCAGGCTAGCAAGTGCAGGAACAGAAAACAACTTGAATTGTTGCCAAAGCTTTCTAGGTGAAACTCACTTTTTTAAGTGTATGTTTCATGCAGTCCAAATCATTGAGTGTAAATATACTTTTTTTCTGCTAATAATACTGTTATTTGTTTCATAGGCCAAACTGAAAAAAACAATTAACTGAGCTTCCCATACCAGTTTAGGACAGGCGTTTGTTATGTCTAAATGCTTCTGCTATGTCTACACCCTATATCTGTAGTTATACTTTGTTCTCCATGGTTATATAATGAGGAGGGGTTGATGGGTTAACTTAACTCATTCATTCGCAGGAGTGAGGAACATAAAACAGCAAATACATAAAAATACAGATAAAAATATAAAAACATACATAAAAACACTGAAGTAGCAATGAACATAAATATATATATATACACCCACACACACATATATATACAAACATACGTACACATGTACACATACACATAATAAATTAATTATTCGCGTAATTGCTCGCACTGTGCTGTAACCAGGACAGCTAAAGTTCCATGGGAGAAAGAGAAAAAAAATCAAAGAACTAAAGTATGCTGTGCAATAAGCTACCTCTTCCTATTAGAGTTGAGGATGGAGACCGCAGTTATAATAAAAGAACGTTTATATCTGTTGGTTTTAATGGGTGGAAGTCTGAAAAGGGATCCTGAAGGAAAAAGCTCAAATTGTTGGTATAGAGGATGGGAGCTGTCAGACAAGATGGATTTTACTTTCTTGTACACCCTTTTACTGTACATATCCTGCAGAGTTTCCTGGTCCGAGCCAAATATTTTACTGCATACATTGACCACCCTTGACAATAAGTTTTTGTATTTGACATTAAGAGATTGAAACCAACAGATAAAGGAAAAAGTGAGCACAGACTCAATAAAGGAACGATAAAATGTATTCAATAGCGTTCTGTCAACCTGGAATTTTGCAAGTTTTCTAAGACAGTAGATGCGCTGCTGGCTCTTCTTATACACTGAATCAGTGTTACATTCAAAGGTCAGTTTTTTGTTAATAATACCTAAGTACTTGTAAGAGTCCGCTAATTCAATGTTGTTACCATTTATTTCAGTGTTGACAGGAGAAGATTAGGAATGTCTAAAATCAATTGCCATATCCTTGGTCTTGGAGACATTGGTTGCTAAAAACGAGTCCTGATACCAGGTTGTAAAATAATCAAGCACAGGACCGTGAGAGAATTCATCCCTGTTCAACAAGCTCACTAACACCGTGTCATTAGCAAACTTCAAAATATGGCGGTTCTCATATGTACTCCTGCAGTTATTAGTGTACATGATATACAATCGAGGATAGAGGACACACCCCTGAGGGGGGCCAGTGAATGTTACAGACATATTGGGCAGTTCCCCATTTACTCTCACTTTTTGAGTCCTACAAGTAATAAAATCGGAGAGAAGTCAGCAAATAATTGTCTGGCATGAGTGCTAGAGCCCTCAAGGTGGCGATAGATTAGCATCTTGGACACCCCTTTTGGGTCTATATGCAAACTGCAAAGGGTCAAGCAAATGTTCTGTCCTGGTTAGTATTTCATTTTTTATATCAGGTTTTCAAATGATTTCATTACTAAAGAAGTCAGTGCTACAGGCCTGAGATCATTCAGGGACTTCGGACAAGTTGTTTTAGCAACAGGGAGTATAATGGACTGTTACCGCATTGCAGGGACCCTCTGCAAAGAAAGTGATAAAAATATAGGTAAAAATAGGGGCCAACTGTTCTGCACATCGAACCAGCATACGGCAACCAATATTGTCAGGGCCAGCACTTGTTTTAATTTTACAATGTTTGAAGGAGTTTGTAACAGTAAAAGAGCACATCGAGTCACTGAAGTGACTCCCACTCCCCATCTCTCTACAGACTTTACAGGAATAACAATGTCCTCACAGTAAGATATCCAAGAGCTGACCAAATCTGTTAGTTCATCACTGTCACTAGAGGATTCCTGAAACACATCCCAGGCTGTACTGTCCAGGCAGTAGAGATGGCTTCCTCTGACCATATTTTGATAATTTTAGTGGGCCCCTTCCCCCTCTGAAGAGATGTGCAGTAGGTTGGGATAAGGTGAACACAGCAGTGATCAGCTGAGCCCAGCGGAGGGAGGGGGATTGCTTTATAAGCATCTTTAATAGTGTCTTACTGTTCCTCGTGGGGCAAGACACATACTGGTAGAAGCTACTCAGAGTTTTGTCCAGTGGGCAGTGATTAAAATCACCCAGGATAAAGTTAGGGGCATCTGGGGAAAGCCACTGAAGTTTCTGAACAGACTGAAAGATCTGCTAAGAGGCATTAATCATGTTATCCCTTGGATAAATATACACAACTGTTATGAAGATCTGCATAAATTCCTGTATAGGTGGGTCTTTGGATGTGTTAATCTTGTTTGTGTGACCATTTTTTAATAATAAACATTTAATAATGCCATTGATGTACATAAGGATTCCACTTTAAAAGACTGTCATCTAACTTCTGTCAAGCAGTCTTTTTGAGTGTATGTCTGTTTCGTTAGAGCAGAGATGCATAGATGGGATCCATACCATGAATATGTCTTGAGTGTTCTGTGACTTGTATGGTTACAAGGTGAAATAAAGGCCCTGGTTTGTATGGATGAGAGATTTTAATTTTGAGCTATTATTACAGTATGTGGCAGAATGATAATATAAAAGGATCTCATAAAATGTCTTGATATTCTTCCCTTGTAATTGCTTTAAACCAAAATTCCAAGAGTTGAGATTTTTGTTGAGATTCACTTATTTTTGGCTTAGAAACCACCACAAAACAAGAAGAGCAGCAAAGCCTGTAGCATTGAATGTTCATAAATTTGCATTCATACATGTTGCTTTTCACTTGGGGCTTCAATTTGGAGTGTATGCACCATCAGTGCTGTTGTACTTTTGAGATGATCCACTGTTTTTCTTTTGAATATTTGGGATTTTTTTTTTTTTTTTTTTTTTTATCAGAGGCGGCCAGATAGGCAGCAGTTGGCAAAACCTGTTATTCCATGTAGCAGGTTGTGACTGTGCTCCTGTTATTTGTTTTTACAACTTAACCTTCCTGGATAGATTATTTTTTCAAATTAAACTGTCAAAAACAGAGTTATGTCTGCAATAAATCCAATTGTCCAGGGGTAGTGGTTGTCATATTTTGAACAAATTATAGCTATGACAAGTGGACTGAATATTCAGACAGAATTCTCTTTTTAGTCCTTTTCAGGACCATTTATTACTCTGCTGTTTTTGTTGTCATCTCTGTTAAATTGTTCAGACAGTGTGTTAAGACAGTCAAACACAGCTCTTCCTCTCAGAGTACTAACATAAACAGCTGACCCAGAGCTCATTCTGTCTGCGCACTAAACTAACTCTGGAAGGACAAGTACAAATAACAAACAGAAATATTTGTTTTTAGCATTCTAAGCAGATTCAGGATACCACCTCATCTGCCATCTTATTTTTTTCCCATGCAGATACAAATAATTAGTAGTTGAACAATGAACACAAAAAGGTAAAAGACAGGGTATCTTCTATGTAGTGTGTGCATACATACATTGCTTATATATATTTTTTTTGTTTTTTCTTTAGGCAGAATTGTAGAATCTGATAATATAATAAAATTCTGCACTTGAGTGGATTGAAAATGTAATAAAACCTGATAATGTAGTAACTTACCGAGAATGTAATTAAATGCATTTCCCAATAATGTAAGACGCTTTTAACCAATAATGTAATAAAGTATTACATTAATGCCAGGTTATTACATTATCAGGTTAGCCTTCATTTCGCAAGAGAGCAATGCAATGAGAAGTGACAGTAAACAGCATTAGAGGCTAATGTTAGCTGCTCCTCTCTCTCTGTATCATCAGTTGAAGCTTACTCCCGTGTGTGACAGAGACAGCTGTGTAGAGTTGTCTCAATTTCACTCATTTAGATTATTTTAACTATTTATTGATATTTGGAAATTGATGGTCCAATTGGTGCAAATCCGCCATAACTTTTAATCCCTGCCTTTGTAATTGTCTCTAATTAATTGTGGTGCACGTTTTGCGTCATATGATCTCTGCTTTTGATCATCAATTCCAATGCAAATTGGCACCATTCGATTGGACCACCCTTAAAATATATCTTGGATTAGTGGCTCACAAACAGCATAAAACTATATACTCATGAAAGAATCACATAAAACTACATTTAAACACATGCTATTACATCAATTTTATAAGGGTGGGTGTGCAAAGCTGCATTAAAAAGTTGTAGTCTTTTTGACCTTGTCTAAAATGGATATTGCAGTGGAAAAACTAACTACAACCAAACTAATTTCACAGCTAAAATAAAACAGTTGATTTTGCATTTGTTATCATTTCAGATAACTAGCAGGGTGTGTATCATCACAGCATATAAGCACCAGTATAGATGCCTAAAGTGCCTTATAGCTGGAGGTCCTGGCCTACGCATGTCCCAGATGTGCAATACAATAATCCACGTCCTTTGTAAAGTTGAAAAAACATAAAAACTTTTATTCCACAAGCAGGTAAAAATCCACAGTCCTGTTTTTGGATTAAATGTATAGCTAAACTGAAATATAGACACGATATGAAAACCGTGTGACTCTACAGCTAGTCTAGTCTCTTCTGGCTTCATAGAAAACACAGCTGAAGTACAGTACTTCACATCTCTCTTAAAGCGACAGTACACAATTAACAGAAAATTAACAAAAAATGAATTCACATATTTATAATTATTTATAATGTTTTCTATGTCTATAATAACCCAAAATATACATCTTATAATATAACAAAATAATGAAATATAATTCTCAGCTCATGCAAAAAATATAACAACTATAAGTCTTAATTCTTGATCCACACAACCAGTATGGTACACCTCAGCTAACATTATGCCAGCTTGCAGCATGTAGGAAGCTAGTACTGCACTGCAGTACAATACTACACAATCTCTCTATAAAGCTCATTGAGATCTAGTAGTCGTACACAGGGCAGGTGAATGATTGAGTAGTCCATAGTCATTTTTCATTTTGTCAAATGATAGTGCTCATAGATTCCCTCTTTTATTCTTTGGTACATTGCAGTTTAAAGAAACTTTCATCAACACACTGCGCTCATTTATATCCTATATACAGGTAGGACTGTTTCAAGGATATTTTGCATACAGATTACTTAGCTGTCACATTTCTATCAAAACAACAGAACCTGAATGTCATATCACCTTGTGTTTGTTGTGGATAATCAAGGCTCAGCTCTTTATCTCTCTCTCTCTCAATGATCTTGAGGCAAAGTCCAAACCTGCCAGTTTCATCACTCCAAACAGCATTTTTCAGCATATCATCATAATAGTCCAGAATTATTGAGCCTCAGAAATCCTCATCAACTCAACAGGAGGAAGCTGAGTCTGTGCTTGTAACAAGTGTGTTTCTTTTCATCTGGGATGGCCTTATCTCCATCCACCAGCCTCTGGCAGAGATGACAAATTTGCCTAATGATTGTTCTAGTCCTGATTCATGCTTGTGTAGTGGCCAAATGCCTGATTACCAGAACTCCACTATACTGAAACATTTACCCATCTTTCCCCTACTCGCATGTGGTCTTCTTACCCAAATTCCAGTACTGGAATGTTGTTTTTCCAGTCAAGGAAAAGACCTTACAAGTCAAGACGTAAGACCTTGTCACTGGCTGGAGGGTGATTTGTCTGTAGCATAATCAGCTGAAGAAAGCGCCTCATGTGAAGCTTTTAAGGGCTTCCACATGTTTCTTAGGCATGTTATCTGACTATTTCCTGAGGAGGAGATCTGTGTGTTTACCAGTTCATGCCAGGTGATTGATTCACCTAACACAGCACCCTTAGCTGCAGAGAAAAAAAATATTGATGTGGCAATAGATAATTCTAAGAAGAAACAAGGGGTACTCAGTTCAACTGTGTTCTTCTGACAACACTGAAGTTTCCTGTGATAAATCTGTCTATGTGCAGTGCATGCTAGCCATNNNCATTCAGAAAAAGACCCTGGGATCATTGTCCGCTGCAATGTTACTTTAAGTTTACATAACTTTTGAAAACAATTCACCTTTCACTACCAGAAAACAAAGTACCGGTAGGTTGTCAATTTCTTTGTAAGAGATCATTTATTTCAGCCACCCAAGTGTCAAAATAAGTTATTTTTCATCACTAGTTAAGGAGCTTTGTTAGTAAAAACTTTTTTTTTTCCTTTTAATTTGATGGGAGACCTGTTTTTACTGGTGTTAGCAACCACTTGGTCTAATGTAATGTATTTGCTGGAGGGGTGTCAAGCAGTCTGCTGCTCAAGATGAAGAGTGAAATCATTTTCCCATCACTCTCAACAGCATGGCAATCAATTGTGAATGCACTCAGGAAATGCAGTGGCAGAATTTATACTAACTCCACTGCATTAGTTGGACAAAGTAAAGGGGCTTTTGGTGTTAACTGACTGCATGAACTCCTGGTTAGGCAACTGCAGGCAAATAGGCTGTTAGAATTCTCATATATATATATATATATATATATATATATATATATATATATATGCTGGGACTATTTTTGGAGTGTTTGGTAGATTTAATTTGAAGAAATAGTAACAGTTTAAGTGATCATTTTTTTGATTAATCACCATAAAATGACTGTTGTAGAACTTGATGGCTTGTATATTTTTCACTTCCTCTCAAATTCATCTTACTTGTTCTCTCCAGATATGCAACTAGGTCCACTGGTGGAAGGTTAAAGAGAAGGCAAGATTTAGATGCCCGGGAGAATACCTTGGAAGACAGAATACCTTGGGCAGCTGAGGACTGTAGCGAAGATGTTGACGTGAGTTGATACGTTACTGATGAAGTCTGTTCGTCACAACAAAATATTTTGTTGTGTTTTAAAACAGATCTTGTACCTTTTGCTCCTTTTGTACTCCTGCAGTCTTCGGAGACAGAGGAATCCATGTCCACATGTTCATCTGCTGCTGACAACGACATCACACCCAGGCAAAGGTAACTAACTGGTTTGTTTAGTTTGATATATCTCTATTACAGTGTATCATAATTTTACAATAGTTACTAACTTATCTGCAAAAAAAATTTTGGTAGTTTCAGTGTGTTACATAAATGTAAGATTGTTTTATGGGTTTAAGATGATCCTCTGAGGCTTATTTTACTGATGCATTTTCCACAAGTGAACATCATGGTCAGTCAATAATTTACTGCTGTAGGCTTTTTTGGTATAAATTGTGTCCAGAAGCGAAGTACTGGTGTGTAGTAAATGAATATCATTAGTGTACAAAACTGCAATAAAAGCAAGGATGACTCACCCCAAAATAGGGCATTGCATTTTTTCTTGAATTCTGCAGGACATGAAATTAAGGATACATCATTTGTAATTTTTGTATAAGTATTTCTGTTCCCCTCTACTAAAAAATTACTAAAGGGGTTTCTTTAATAATGTTATTTCATAGACTCACAAAGAAGATTGCCGCCCAAAAGCGAACATTCAGTTCCAGAGAAACCGATGCTGCTTCAACAACCATTCTGGGAAAACGCTGTCGTAAAACATAAGGAGAGACAGTATCAGTAAACCTTTGACTGACTTTGAAATGTTTATTGAGGTGATTTTCATGCACATTCCTTTATGGTATGGCATTTGATTATGATTTTCTGAAGTTGCACTGTTTAGTCCATGTTTCTTTATTCATACATTTCAAACAGTTTAAAATGTTTAGCATAATTTGTAGTCTTGAGCTCCATTATGAGCTGTGCCTTCAGTATTTCATTAGATTATGGAGATCCTCTACCTGAGGAGTGAAAGGACTATAAAATGAATACTTGAATACTTTCAGCAAAATTTAGTGTTTTAAAGGTTTGATTTGGATTTGCTTTTGTTTAAAAGTAACCCGTGCCCAGCCAATTTATGTCCAATTTTCTTTTCCTGTTCATAGTTTTAATACCACATTGTATTATGTTTTGTTATTTTACTTGATTCAACTGTTTGCATTTTACATGCTTTAAGTTCATTGTGAAATCCAGTTGAAACTGAAATAAATAAATGCATTGATTATGTTTGCATGACTTCAGATGTGAATAGATATGTGAATTGTGTTTGAACATGAAGTGCCTGTTCAGTCACAAATAGATGTTTTCATTTTTGTACAAAGTGTGCAGATCAAAGCTTTCTGTTTTTGTTCCCATAGTGGAGTTATTGAATTAGCACCCAAAAAATGTCTTTATTTGCACATCAGGACTTTCCTTCATATTTGGATTGTTTTCAGATTCAGAATTAAATCACCTGGGATTCTTCTGTCATTTCTAATTTCAAAGCATGCAAAAAATCTGTAGCTTTCAAATAGATTGTTTTCTTTGAAAGAAAAGTAACCAAGGTCAATTTAATTTAATAAACTGAATGCTTATGGAAACCCTGGGTCAAAGCAAGCGAGTGTGTAAACACTTCAAGAAGGGAGGTGGTGTTTATGTATATATGCATGGGAGAGTGAGCGGGAACACATTTGGGACCCAACCTTTATTGGAAACAGAGCTTGCCTGGAGCCTGAACAGAAATGCTGTGCTTCTGACTCAGTTGCCTCTCCCCTCAGACAACTCAGGGTCACAGTGACAGACATCACTGTACTCGTACCAGTTCTTCTCATTACACTCCACTCCTCAGATCCTGCTGCAACCTGCGATTTATTTTTTCTTTATAATGATGCTATTTGTTTCTGACTTAATTAGTAGAGCTGCTACTTTCACTTGAAACCACAGAAGAGTACAGATTGGCTAATGATCCCTGCCTCAATTTGGAAAGCAGGAAGCATGCAGTGATATCATTGATTCTATACACATGCTGTCTCTGGGAAAGATCCGCAGAGACTGTTGCCTTTCATTAGAAGTAACCATCACTTGATCTGCCTGTCTGGCGAAAATATTTTTCATTTGCTCAAATCTAGGTGCAGGAGACATTAAACCTAATAAATTTGTAGTATTATGCCTCTCCCTGATATTTACTCGTATTCCAAATGGCCTGTGTAGCTCTGACAACATTTTGTGACCAGCAAAACCCCTCCAAAAAGAGGATGACCAATC
>JANJYQ010043359.1:609-18323 GCA_024605255.1 Rastrelliger kanagurta | reverse complement strand
CCCCCCCCAAACCTAAGGTAAGGTGTTTTTTAAGGATACTGACATCATTTATAAGGGAGATAATTTCTTTTAAAGCACAGGTTTCTCTCTCAGTTGAAAATGTATTCATTAGTTCATGTTAATCTAAACTGTCAAAAACCCATGCGTGCTCTAAATAAGCTCATATCAGATATTGATTTCAAATAATCAAAAATAGCAATTTATGTATTCAGTAACATCTTAAACATTAAAAAAAAAATAAGGAAGAAAACCTGAGCAAAAAGCCATGACTTCAGATGTAATCATCAACATTTTCATGCGTAACTGGAATTTTATCACATTTTATTTTTTCACAATAATTGTAATGGATTACACTTGCATTTATTTTCTAATTCAATTTCATAATGTTATTACAGTATAGTTACAGCATAGTTACTCCCCAACACAACTTTTAAAAATGACCACTGTCATCCTGTTACCTTAAAACACTGGAGGAGCCTAACCCTGACCATATGTGAAACGTATATCACTGGGTTTCCTGTCCTGCACTTAGTACCTTGACCACTTCCTTAAAACTTATGTGCGGTACAAGAACATTATACTTTGTAAACTGGGAAAAATAGTTAGTGAACCTAGGCAGCAACTCCACATTATAACCTCAAGTTATATATAATAGCCCATTCAGATTGACATGGGCTAAACCCACATCTTGTTATGGGTCAGTACTGGTCAACTGAGTATCCTCCATAACCCTTAACTCTTAACTGAGGTTGGATGTGGGGTTGATGTAAATTGGTGTTGTTGATTTTACTGCGGGGTGTCGCTGTTACTTCACTAAAACAAATTCACTACTACAATACAACCACACATTCTTCTACAAATTAACTCCACAGAGAAGAATGACTNNATACATTTTGTACGAGTTGTATCTCATACAAAAACATGTTATCCCTATTAAGGTAGAAAAATGATCACAATTGAATTGAATCGCTTTATTTGATCAAGAGAAGTGATAAATTCTTGCTTTCAGTGATCATTAATATCACATATACTGAGACCGACCACAAGCTTCAACTCTAGCAATCTAGTTGTAGTGATTCAATTCACATACAACTGAACAGCTGCTCCTAACAGGGTTTTAAAGAATGCATCTCCTGGTGCTGTTTAAACAATTAAGATAGAAAGAAGTCTCTCTTGAAACCTGGTTGCAATCACAAAAATTACTCAATTGTGTGGTGACTACAGCCCTACAAAGACATTTCCAGTGTGTGTGTGTGTTTTACATTCCACATTCTCCTATAGTATGAGCTCTTTTTATTCCGACTGCAGTGCTTCTCCTGTTCTGATTGATTTGCAGTTTGAGGGCTGTTAGGTGATGCATGGCTGCCCTCTGTGGATGAAACAGGCATCTGCTGTCAGCGCCTCTAAAGTCGAGCATCTGTCATTCCTAAGGACATCTTTGGATTAAGCTTGAAGAATGATGAACCTCCCCAGTAGAACCCCCTACAAGGTACTGATACACCCTTGCTCCCAATCAGCTGCTTCCTCTCGACGTATTCCCTCTTCACCGCTTAATATCGTTTTTTTTTTTTTGTTTTTTACCCCTCTCTGTCTCTGCTTTATTTAAACGCAGCATGAATTCACACTAGCTCTGTTTGGTTGGAAATTAGGACTCATCCAAAACAGTTCAATATCTCAGGGGGGGATGTGGAAGTCTAAAATATTGAGGAAGCTTTCCAACCTTTGATTTCACTGAGAAGCCTGTTGCAAACATCGATATAGTATATATATGAAAAAGTACAAAAGCAGCAGCCTCTGTTTTGTACTCCTGAAGATGATTTTTTCCCTTTAAATACTACTTCCTCATTTTACTGCAGTTTTTCAAGGGGTATGTAAATCCCACAGAGACAGTGGTTTGGTCCTTGCAATTAGAAGTAATGTATTTCTCCAGTAACATCTTCCTTCCTTTCTGTCTTCTTGTACTTCTTTCCTTCCTCCCTTCACTTCTTCCTTTTTTCTTTCCTGTCTTCTCTTCCTTCCTTTGATCTGTCGGTCCTTCCATCTGTCCTCCCTCCATCCTTCCATTTTTCTTGCCTCTTTTCTTCATCTTCTTTCCTTCCTTTCTTCATCTTCTTTCCTTCCTTTCTTCACTCCTTCCTGNNNCCTTCCTTCCTTCCTTCCTTCCTTCCTTCCTTCCTTCCTTCCTTCCTTCCTTCCTTCCACACTCCATCCTTCCATTTTTCTTGCCTGTCATCATTTCATTCTTTCCTTCTTCCTTCCTTGAATGAAAAGGACTTTGACCCTACTGTTCATCATCATCATCATCATCATCATCATCATCATCATCATCATCATCATCAGGACCATTCCAGCATGTGTGCAGCTGAATAGGTAAAGAGTTCTGCATGATTGAAAGAAATAATTACAAATGTCGTCTACACAGTTCAACCCTAGTCTTACAAAGATATTCATAAAATACATGTTGACTGTTTTGTTCCAAGAATTGTAGATCACAGCTCCCACCTATTCAGATGTCAGGTTCACAAACTGTTAGACAATCTGACAAGCATGCTGTTTGCCTTTTCACAGATATCAGTGTAAATGTCAGCTTATGAGTAATACTGGATGTCATTTATTGTTGTACTGAGCTAAGTTAATTTCTCAATAAAAAAAATATATCTCTGTCAGAGACACCGGAAGAAATGGAGATGTTACTTGGAATTAAGACTATCGCAGTTTGTTCACGGAGGACAGCTGTGGACATGATGCCCAGCCCCCCTTCATTTTCCCCAACCCAATCTACAAGCAATGTCATTGCTATTTTTCTTCAATTGATATCCATTACATTGTAGTAGATGACCACTATGAATAGGGAGGAAATAAGAACAAAAAAATATATGCTAACATATTGTTAGCAGTTTTTTTAGTCACCAGTGTGATGGCAATTTCAACCAATTCTGTCGAAACTTAAATACCATTGATTGAACTGCTTTAAAAACGTTATACAAACATTCATTGTCCCTGCAGGATTCTTTACCTAAATACAGTCTACAGAGCTGCTGGCACAATAATAAAAAAGATTAGTCATGTATCTGTATCCTCCTCTAAAATCCAGGATCTGCATATTAGCAGTATGTTGTTCACTCTATGAAGCACTCTTGTATTGTTGCATGTAACAGATTACAGCCTGCAGGAGATGCTAGGCAGGCTCCAGATCATTAGTCATGTTATACTACAGTCTGCAACAGAAGGCTCCCTCCCCAGGTATGTCCTTATGCAGTGTGTCCTGTTATGTTGTATGGGCACAGATAGTGTTTCTCTCTCTGTGCTCCTGGCACTTCTTACCTGCACTGTGCTGTCTCTCTGCCATAGGTTCACTCACGGGCTCAGCCCGCTAATCACAGCCTCCACGTCTTTACTCCCACACCAACAGAAAGAGACGACCTGGAGAACACAAGATGACAAGCACACCTTCAGCTCAAGCATGCTCTGTCACACAAACACAAAGTCACACAGTCAGACATACAGGCTCTAACAAGCACCCTGCAGAAACTCATACTAAAAGGACTGTACCAGTGTTTTCACAAGGTCATTGGTTTCATATCGCTTTACACATCTACTGACCATGTGATTTTGACTTTTAAACCTATTTTTATCTGACCAAATAATATTCTTATATTAGATCATTACACAGTCAGTTTTAACCTCGGATGTTGCCATTATGTAGCATGTGTCTGAGTCAGTTTGCTAATTGGGTAACGCCCATTACATCACCTCTAGTGACGAGCATCATCTGATTTTTTCCAGTATCAGTGCCAATATCCAACTTTGATTAGTCAGAACATTCACTTGTAAAAATATTAGTCATTTTAGTCGTGGCAATGATACACTTTGTAGAAATGTTGATTAACCCTCCTGCTGTCTTCCCACGTCAATTATGATCCAATTTTAACAAACATAAAATGTATAATTCAATTTAAATGAAGGCTATTGACCATAATTTCCAAAAGTTTATATAAAACCTGTGATGAAAGGTTTGAATGAAGTTGGTGTCAAATCAAACATGGTCAGACGACAGGAGGGTTAAATGTATGTCTTTTAAATGTAAGCTGAAATAAAATGTAATATATGTGTGGTTTGCAGAAATATACAGTACCAATAATGCATGTTGGTGACTGGGCTGCAATGAAATGAAATGTATCCCCTGAAAATAAAAATAAGTCAGACCTCACCACCAGCACCACGCTACCACCACCCCCTTCTACATCACCCTGCTTCCACCACACACTCTGTACACTTCAACAAATAAAGTGAAACTGCAAATAGATGTAGGTCTCAAACAGCTCTCCCTGTCTAGCTATGATTAATAGTATAACAACCAGCTCTAGAGCAAGGGAAAGCCTCCGGAGATCAGGTCCTGTAAGACCAGCATTACTGTAACTAGTGTCCATGGAAGCTCTGCTGGGACCGAGATGAATGGTGATGACCTTTTCCTTCTTACTACACTGACATTTGCTGCTAATTTACACATTTACACATTTTACATTCCTATAGAGATTAAATTAACACTGGAATTTAATTTAGTTCCAGCATACTGTAAAGGCTTTCTTTTTCTGATATAACTCCAGTTACTGTACAAAAACTCCTTCTACCATATGAGCTGAATGTGAATATGACCGATGGATGCCCTCAGAAAGGATTGTGACTCATCACTTTTTTTTTTTTTTTTTCACCCTGTGGCAGTGCTCTGGTTCGGGAAAACGGAAGAAAATGGCGTGTCGTGTGTATGAATAGTTTTTTTTCCCCCTCCTCTTTCTCGCTACCTCTTTTAACATCATTCTGTCTTTGGTGTATTCACACACACAGCAGAAGTGAATAGTACCACAGGCAGACCTTGTGTCAATATCTGCAAATCCTGTCTGAGAGAATAAGCCGATGAGATGCGCTGACACGGCCGCCTGATCCCACAATCATTTACAGAATGTAAATAGGATGCAAGTAGATAGGCGACCTGTCAGCGACAAGCCTCATGTCGTGACACGTGCATTTGCATTTTCATCCGTCTTGTTACAGATGAGTGATCACAACCTTCTTTATCCTGTGTAGTATTAGTTTATGTGGGTTTCAAAATAAAACAATCAAGATTGGCTATCTCATATAAGATCCTGGTTATAATATGAAAGTCTAAGGAAAACACCTTCCAACTGAAATGGGGGACATTTTACGGTTTTGTAGTAGTGATTATTTTAATCCTTACATAGTGTGTCGGTCAAATTTGACACGTGATAGCTGTGAGAACACTCCAAATGTCTTTTATTTTGAAATTTGATAACTGTGCAAAAGTGAAAATACTTTTAAAATATTCCACTTTTGTATAAGGGCTACAAATATTTGTCCATTTAGGCTGCTCATGGGTCAAATTTGAGGGTATTTTAGTTAAATAAATAGTTCGTGTTTTAACTCCTTCATGCATGAATTATGATAACTTCAGACAGGATTTTCTCTTTTTTTCATTTATCTTGAGGCATGTGAAAAAACATTTGAATATTATTTTCTTTTTCAACAATTTACACTACATTACATTATAATAACAAGATTTACAACCATAAAACTTACTACAGATGAAGTAGTAGAGTATGGGATGAAGAATTTGTGTCTTCATCCCAACTATTCCATCAACATCCACACATATATCAATATTCCAATGAAACACACAGAAGTCATTATTGTTATGTTATATTTTCATGTCTCAGAAAAAAATAAGACATGATATATTGTGATAGTTTGGTGTAAAAGCTAAAATACCCACTCTCTCTGATCTAAAACATTCATCAAAGTTTAATCACACATTTATTGATCAGTCACATCCATTATTGATGCTGATGAAACACATCTGTCCTTCAAAATTCCATAGCGACACTTTTTATGAAGGGATTCTTAAACCAGGTCAAAATTGACCCAGAACATACTGTACTGTGAGGATGTCGAATATGAACAGTATGTAAGAGTTTAAAAAGACACATAGTAAAGAATAAGCAGTCCACAATAAGTAAATAAAGTCATTCAGTTCAGCATATCGACGCCAGCTGTTATACCGCAATAACAACTGTGTTAAACTTGCATGAGATCAAGCGAGCGCAGAATGAGATCAGTTCCTGTGTAAGATATGATCCAAATCCAGTTATGATACGTGATACACTTAAATCTATATGCTACAGCTCCATAGTGATGCATACAGTAGTGATGCTCCTATATCAACATACACCCAATGACTAGAAGCCTCTGGTCACCCCCATGCACATAAAAGCAAAGGGGGCCTCTTATTTCTAGCAAATGGGAATCTAAATGCTGCATCATCTAGTTCTCAAGATGCTTGTTAAAAAAGGTAGAGAATCAGCACGAGTGAAGTGAAATGCCTTCAAACTAGAGCTAGAAACTAGAAAAGTTGTCCTCATTCTACCCCAGAGAGCACCACAGAATATAATTCACCATAACAAAAAGGTGGCTAGTGCGAAAAAACAGTGACGTAAAATCACACTACCATATAAACAACTATCCCCAAAACACAGATGAAATCATCATACCCCCCCAAAAAAAAATCAATGATAAGAAGAGCAGGCAAGGGAATCAGCATTTTACAACATGGATATAATGAAAAAACCCTCAAACACAAACTCATTAATAAACATTTTGTGAGTCTCCAATTGGCCATGTTGTGCACAGGTTTAAGCCCTCATTTAAAAAAAAAGCATTGACAAAGAAATAGTTTCATGTAGCTGCCTCTGGAGTTTATTAAAACTTAATACCATTATCCATTCTGCATTGTAGAAGTTTGGTAAGTAGACCTGATGGACTCAATATTTGAGTGCCTCAACTGCAGACAATGTGTTTGCAATATCATGGCAGTTTGAAGAAGGCCCTTCTCTTTTTCATGACAATGGTACTTGTACTTTTATTTTGTGTATTTTTTATTCATTTATTCATTTTCAATACCACTTATCCTACAACCCTAAGCCTGACTTATTCAGATTCAGATTCTTCATTAACACCTCAGTATATAACCATAGACAATAAACGTAGTTATCTTATGTTATGAAATGGGACACCCTAGGAAGCTTAGAAAGCTTATTAAGAGGGGCCCAGGTCCAAAATAACAAAATAAATCCATGACACCCTCATCCCCACAAAAAAAACAAAAACAAAACAAAACACAGAAATACATATACACTCTCAATTATATACACACACATACAAAATATACCCCAACCTAAGCCGAACCTAACCCCTACTCTTGACAAAGTCCAAGCAGTCACCAGTTGCAGTCCGAGGTGAATTAAGCTACACAATGTAGGAAAAAGAGGTTATATCATAATCATGGCAGTGTATTTCAATAACAGATGACTCAAAAGAAAAAAAAAGTATATATAGGGACATTTGCAAGTCTTTATCAAGATTGTTCCATACCTGTGGACCTTTACAAACAATACTGATATTGGTACATTTGAGTTTCTGTTTTGTTTTTTTCTCTCTCTCTCTCTCAATAAGAAGCTTCTTTCTAGTCTGATAAGAATGCGGAGGAAAGAAAATTGGAATCATGTCACAAAGTCTTTTGTTGAGCCTTATTAACAACACAAAACATGGTAGAAACATTATGAAAAGTATCAAGTTCATTCATTTCCAGAAGGCCAGAGCGATGAAAGAGAGAGTCAGAAGGAGCATCAAATTTAACCAAAGGCAAAGCTTGAATGATTTTCTTCTGCAGAATTATCAACGGCTGAGAAATGTATCGCTTCAAATAATATTGCAATAATTAAGATGAAGCCTTGACCTTAACCCTGACTTATGTTATACAACCCTAATCCTGATTTATCCTGCAACCCTGACCCTGACTTATGCTACAACTTTTTATTTATTTGGATGTTCATAGTCATCTCAATTGTATCTAAGTAAACATTTCCACAAATAATGTCATTAATTTTATGAGTTGTAGCTTCACCAAGATACATTGCACGTTGCCTGTTTAAGGTGTACCTGTTCAAATATAACTAAGCAAAACTAATGACATTCCATTAGCTTCATCTGTATACTGTGTGTTTAGTAGCAAATGCTAACATCCTAAAATGCTAAACTAAATTGATGAACATGCTAAAAAAAAAGATACCTGCTAAGCAATCAGCATGTCACTATTGGGATTATGTTTCCTGTTTTCAAGCTGATGACAGCGTTTAGCTCAAAGCACTGTGAGTACAGACTTGCAGAAGTGCTAGTGTGGGCTGAGTTGTTGCTAACAGTGTGACAGTCCATTAGCGGCCTAATACTGTAGATAAATGTCAAATAATCACAAAAACATGTTAAGAAAAAAATATTCAACTGAATGTGAAATGGAACCAAAGTGTTAGACTGACTAAATATAATGTTATTAAAGTTGGTGGTGGATCCTATACAGGTTCATTAGAGCATCACCACAAAACAATCAGAGGTAGTAAAAGTCCTCACTTTGAGTAAGTAGTACTTGAGTAATGTTGTTGAATCAGTATTTCTACTTTAACAAGAGTCAAGTAAGATAGTGCAGACTCTGAAATGTATTGTCAATAATACATAATATCTAAAATACTAGACAGTCTAGATTTGCTGCATTTGCATTAACATATATGGGATGCAGTAAAAGGTTTTGAGATGATATATTAGGTTAATAGTCATCCAACAGATATTATGTCACTGAATTAACTCTGCGGACCTACAAAGGTTACTTCCCACCTCTGAAAACAAGACTTCAACTATACAACTTAATTACCTACTGTACCTAAATACCGCTCTGCTTTGTCACAATTCACAGCGACAGAAAATCCACCATTCCCGCACCTTTACATTGTTAAACCACATTAAACTGCTATTTAGCTGACGCCTTTGGTATTAAAAGTTCAGAGAGTCCATTTCAGAGCGTAAAAAGTCCTATAATCCCTCCCAAATCACTTTGCAGAGTCACAGTGCTGGGACAACGTTTCATACACCCCCTCTCGCCTCCCCCTCCCTAGTAATGAAATGTATGATCAGGCACAGGAGCAGGCAAAGCTGTATGCATGTATGAATGTGTGTTAATACATACCTCTCTGTGGGAGGCTTTTGTGTGAGAGAGTTTCTCCCAGAAAAGCTAATCCACCCTGACAGAAAATCACTGCTGCACCAAAAAATGTTTAATAACCTACTTTCCATGATTACACACCATGGTACACCTGCAAAGCTCATTAGCTTTAGGTTATCAAGATGAAAGGTTCAAAGGCTTTTTATAAGTCAATTAAAAGAGATGAAAGATAATGAGTTTGATGGAAAGGTTTAATAGGTTTTCTGTTATATGTCTTATTGAATAGGGGAACGTACTTTCATAGGGCTCAGTTCCCAATACAGAGGATAGGATGGTGGGGAGGGGAGGGGTAAGGTGGGATGGGGGATAGGCCTATGTATCTTTTTCAATTAAGGCAGATTGTTCTCTTTTTAACTGCTTTTCACTGAGAAACAGGGTTTTTTGTAAAAGATACCTTGGTTTATTGATTATCATTCAGGATCTTATATTCCCAAGCAATAAAGCCTTGCTGTGTTTACTGCTTAACAAGCCACTGCTGAATACTGAACACTCAACCATCCAGAATATTTGTCCTACATTTTTATTTTATAATCAGATGCTCACCTGGACATTTGAATTATTGCTTTTTCTGAACACATTTTCAGAATTTAGATTAATCCTTTTATTCCTGTTCCCTTCCAGCATATTAAAAAAAAATAGAATGTGTGGTGTGGCATTATAGTTACTTGTACAATAACGCCAGTGAAAGAAAGTAATCTGGAAACTTTTGAGGTTATTATATACAGGCCTACACTACTTCCCAGATAGCATATCCATGGGGGCCCCGCATGGGTTAAATGTGGGTTATGTAGGTACTGAGTGGGAATGGGCTTGGATTAAGTAAATGTTGCAAGTCCCACATGGTTTCAGTAACATGGGCCCCACATGTGAAGCCCACATAAGCTGACTATATGAACTCAATAAGGGATGTAAGTGGGCTAAGCAAGCATGTGCATAAACATAAAATTTTATTGGACCACACATTATTTCTCAAACATGGGCCCTACATGTGAAACCCACTCAGAACCCACTTGAAGCCCATATCGACAAACATAAATTGGGTCACCATGGAAACTATGGACAAAACCACATGGGACTCATATTGTTGCCAAAATTGAACCCTCATGGGGTCTACATGGACATACTGGTTGGTTTACAGTAATTAGCCAAAGCCATACAGCGTGGATAGAGATGAAACTGTGAAACGAAGTATTCAAGTATCTTTTGAGCACTACTTAACTGACACAATATAGCTCTTGCAGTTTGGTGACAGTCGAACTACTATTATTTATTACCTGTTAATAATTGTTTTGCGTATTCATTGCATACTTTAATGTCCAGGCACTTTATTATTTCTTCAAGTTTGTATATTCTTATTAATTTACTATGAAATAATAGAGAAGTAAAACCCAAAACATTTGTCACAGTAACAGCAGTTATCATCTTCAAATAACCTACAGCTTAATAGTCTAGAAGGACAATAAAGCATAAATACTAATATCGTGTAACCTTGAGGCTTGAAGAACTTAAATCACCAGGACAACATCATACTGTAACTTCTAAAACAAATCACTGGTAAAAGATAACTAAATTTTATGATATTATGGCAGTATGTTGGTATGTTGGCAGTATATTGGCTAAATCTAGGAAGAGGTTCCAGTTTGGTTTAATGTATGTCATTTTGGGACTCACATTAAGGACTGAAGCTGTAATGTCGTTCAATGAGCGGACAGTCTCTTTAAAATTGTTAAAGCTTGCTACTTGCTCCAAGTTAAGCTAAATAAGTTTGAAACAGAGATCTCAGAGAGACTGGACAGTTTGGAGCCACTAACCGGAAAACACACCCAGAGTTGAAAAATCATGATGAAAAGAATATACTACGGATTTGTCAAAACTATTGTAAATCATTGAGCAACTCTCCTGCTTAAAATGGGACCCTTTAACTCTCTGCAACTGAAAGAGAGAATTGCTAATGATCTGGTCATTAGACATGCCTTCCAACAGTCAGCTTTTACACTCGGCTTACTTTTCCACCCTAATAGTGTAGCTAAGGACAATCACCTTCTGCTTGTTACATTTAGTGGGCTGTTAGGACAGATTTTGATTTCAAAACCTGAGTCAGCACATTTTGTACCCAGTTATTATGTGAAGGGTTAAGTTGTTCCACAGAGTATGTGCAATTCATATATGCCGATGATATGTTTATATATCCTAGAACTGTGCCCTCAACTGTAAATGTAATCCAGTATAGTGACTGATTTAAAAAACATTATAATTTCTTGTGAAAATATTGATGACTACCAAGAAGGTTATATCTGAAGCCACACATTTAAAAAAAAAAATATTTAGCATGTTACTATATACATATATTGCTGTTTTTCATGTCAGTTTCCATGACAACCACCTGAACTTATATGTTGGTGGGTTAATGGTTACACCTAACCTAACAGTTGAAAACATTGGTTAGAAAATTAGAAAAGTCATCAAATATAATATTTTATATTTTTTATAATATTACTTTGATTAAAATGTATTAAGTCATTGTTACTGAAACAATGACGTATTACATGTTAAATAGAATAACTAATAATCAGTAACCTATTACATTTTTCAAAGTAACACTGTCTTATATATCTTGGGTGAATTCATTTTTTAAAAGTCAGTCTGTATAGTCTGTTATTACTTTTTTCCTTTTTGTGACAGCAGTGATGTTGCGGTGTTGTATAAAACCCAGCACATCATCAATTACCATCTTTATTGTTCACTTCATGTTTCATCACACTCTGAAGAGGAAGCATTTTTTTTCTCCCTATGTGGGAAAACAAAGCCACAGACTTAAAACAAAACAAAATAAAACTTCTTTTGTCTTAGTCTCATTTCCTCTCCCTGCATTTAGTCCTTGAATGCACCACATAAAAATGAAAAATTCAGCAGTAGGTAAGAGCCTCTTGTTTTTTTTCCCTCCACTTAAATTATTGCCTACTCTAATACACATTCCACACTCGAGCTTCACATTTATAGTCTGTCTGAGTATATATACCCATTTCCTTTGCATAATATCTCAACTAATGGGAAACTAATGGACGCATCCTTCTTGAAAGAACGCACTTCCCGTAAATGGCCGGTGGCCTTCACGTACTGCCCAGTCATAGCCAGGCTGCAGGGGCTGTCAGAAATAGAGCTAAGTGGGACTTTACACTCCAACAAGACCTGACAACAGATTATTTTCTACATAATAATGCTGCAGTCTTGTGCATAAACACTGTATAAAACATGTAAATCAACAAATAAATGAGACAGTTTTGCAGTTTTTGGAATGTCTGGTTGAATGTCTCTGTTTGATACTATGGTCATTAGTGAGATTCTAAATTGTACAATGTGGACATGATTCCTAGAGACTGTCATATCAGTATGTGGATGTTCTGATGTAATAGGACAACAACACAAAATCACTGACTCCAAATGTGCTGGATATGTCAGAAAGTTGAGTTGACACCGTCCCATGAAACAGAATGTGGGTGCGTGCTTTTTGGGTTTTGTTGCTGACCCAGGCGTCTCAACTTAGAAAGACAGCGCTGTGCTTGGTACGCATGATGTTTTTAACAAGATGTTTCACACTATGGAGTGGCTTTTCACAGCCGAGTCTTAAAATACTGTTGAAATAAAATGTGAGAAAACTGCTGCGAAAACATCGACTGCTTCACTTTCCAAAAAAAAAAAAAAAAAAAAAAAAAAAAAATCAAAATCAAGATATGTGAAAGGAAGACAGACTCATTGTACGCTTCTTATCTGGTTTTCACTGCACTATCCTTGACTTCTAACAAGACAGTAAAGATGGTCATTGTATGGGGACATTCCTGTTATGTGCTGTTTGTCCCCAGCATGTCAGCCTGAGGAGACAATCCAGACCTGACATTTTGGGGTCAAGTGTGCAGATTTCCTGACAAAAGAACCCTCAAAAGTCGATTTTCAAGGAACAAAGTGCTCTGCCCATCGTTGAAATATTTATCTTAAATAAAACTACAATCCCTAGAGATCCCCTCCTAAGTATCCACCACATTACAAATAAACACACTCCTCTTTGAAAGCCACTGTAAAATGGTAGAAATAGAAAATTAAAACCAAGCATCACAGTTGGGGGTCCTTGGTTGCGGAAGCTATTTATACCGTCCCTCTGTTCTGCCATGTCACAGACCTTTACCAGCCTCGCTAGATGAGCTACATTTTATCAACTCTGCCAGCTATTCTCAGCCATTAGGCCTCAAATTTATAATATCTATAATTGTTACACTGCCATCTATTTATGTTCTGCCCAAAAGGCTAAACTTGTGGCATTAAAAGTGTTCACACATTAACATAAGTTTATTAAGTTTAACTTCAACACCACTGTTCAAATAGCACTGTAACACCATGGCCTGTCATGATGTGGAGGCACTACTAGACGTGAACAAGGATATTGGGGATAATTGGGATATACATGAGCACCCTTCAGTAGATTTGTTAAAAAGTACGCAGAAATAAATTTTGATGTGAACTATGAAAGTCGAACTTTTGCTTTCATCAGGAGGTCAAACACATTCGATGGTTGGTCTGATTTGGTACAGGGAATGCTGTTTGGTTACATGGTCTGTATGGGATAACTGGGCTTAATGAGGGTGCACTGGAAAAAATAGTGAGAAATACCAAATGCACTTAGATTCACCCTAAAGTTAGAAAGGTGAACAAGCCTGTGCTCCATTTGGCATTGAGTGGAAGATTCATGTTAGGGTTAGGGTTCGATTTCTACGTTCCAGATGTCGGTGGAGATTGTTGATAGTTAAGGTACATGAAGCAAGGTGAAGAAAGACAAAGTGAAGAAGTCACTAAGTCATCTTCACTGCAGATCCCTTGGACATCACAGGTTTCCACCATAATTTTGGCCTCATATTGTCAGGAGGTGGAGCAGGTCATCCACTTATTGGAAGATCAGCGGTTAGATTCCCACCTCCTCCAATACACAAGGTGATGTGCCCTCTCGGCAAGATGCTTAACCTCTAACCTACCTGGTGCAATACAACAAATCTAAAGGGTCTTGAGTTAACCCTTACATACTGTTCAGGGTCTAATTTGTCCAATTTGACCACTCTGTAAAACCACCACATATACATTTCCATTTTTCTTTTAGTTCAACTTTTTCTAATATGAGCCCAAATGTGCCAAAAACTCAACTTCAACTTTTTTTTTCATATTCTATAAAATGTTTTCCTTGACCATAAAATAGTGACTGTGATTTTTTCTAATACAAAAATAGACTTGTCATTGTACTATATAGTGTGTAGGATTTAGTGTGTCTCCTAGTGGTGGCATTGTAGATTGCAACAAATCCAAGTGATGTACACTGTTCTGTGCCACTGTAGAAAAATGGCAGCGCTACAGAAATAAAAAAGATCTCATTCTAAAGTAATAACATAATGATTCTTATTTTCATGTGATTATACACTAATTAAAATATACATATTAATATCATATGCCACATCTACCAAATTTGTTCCACTAGAATGCCAATAAATTCTACACTCTGCACCTTTAAAGATTAGTCAAACATATGAAACGTATTAAATGTATGAATGACTGATGGGGAACTTATCAGTGTAAACTCGTGTACAGACTAATTATGAGTCAGAATATAAACAGTATGTGAAGGTTAAGCTAAATGATTTATTTTTGTAGGACACCACAACATTAGCATCTCTCACTAAAGATTAAAAAAGACAAAAAAAAAAAAAAAAGAATGAAAGAAGAACATACTCAAACCAGCTGTCACTGAACACCAGCTGGAGTTTTCTACTTTCAACATTCTGTCTGGCAAATTGGTTGATTTACTGTGTCCTCCGCAATCCTCCATCACAGCAGCAATTGCTACTAAACTAACTACCTGAGAGTTATAGAACAGACTTCTTAAAATCAGACCTTTCAATAGCATGACCTTTTAGATCAAAGAGATGAATCAAGATCTGCTAGAAATATTAAGAACCTGCTTCACCATCAGCTATAACATTTGTGAATTCCTTTATGTCTTTATGTGATTTTTACAGTTTCTGATGCTTTTGTTGCCAGCGCATTCAGCATCTGGAATGGAATACTCACAGTGAATAGGATGAGAATTATGAGATGGATGAACCACCTGAGGTCAGGACTCCATCTTCACACCTTTGCAGTGCCCGGAGCTCAGAGCTCATCCTCACCGTCACAACTTCCTGTTTGAAGACAGACAGAGGACACTTAAGGAAATCAATCACTGTCTGGGGTAGGGGGGGGGTGAGGGTGCTCGCCTGGCAGACTCCTAAAACTGTAGTCAGTGTACATTCAACCTCCGCCTCTGCACGCAATGAGGTCAAACTTTCAAGAAATTGTTCATCGATCTCAGAGCAGATCTTTTATTGTTTTGTTTTCAGTCCACATCCGTTAGCTACGGAACAAAACCACAAAGTAGAAAACACATCTGCAGGAAAGCGTTTAACATTGGGTTTTTGAGCGTTTCAATCAAAATATATATATTAATATATTGATCATTGAATCCAGGTTGTTCACAGTATATGGTGATAATCTGGGATCTTCTAGTGTAGAAGCTGAAGCTTTGAGGAAGATCGGGTTTTGAGATAGGCGGTTCCATTTGGATACAGTTTAAGAAATTCATAAACTAGATTTAATACACAATAGTGCACAAAACATTAAATTAATTTATAGTTTATGGTGACTGTCACTTAAGATGACAAATGATTGAATGTTAATGTGGTAAGTAACTTGACAAAAGTCCTAATTTAGACTTCTGGAATCATCTTAGTATGATACTCATATGTCTGTTCAAGCTGAGAGTTGGTAATCATTGTAATTGATAAATAATTGTCCACTGTCCAAATGGACTGTGTTTTGCACTCTGAATCAAAATCATTGGCTTAAGTTAAAAGTTTGACACTTTGGCACAACTGAACATAGCACAAGCAAAGCACTGTTTTAATGTATAGTTAATGATTTTTAGTGTGTAATAGGGGGCTTCATGTGTCTGAGTTTTGCCATATAGTGTGTGCATTTAGGGATATTAACTTAATTAATTTTTTCCAAGCTTAAACTGCTTGAGGCTCATATTAGCTTCAAAGTACTGAGGTATTTCTTCAAAAATAAATAAATAAATAAGGTTGGTGGATTGTGTTCTCCAACTTTGAAAATCTTTATGAAGATCACTTCATGGCCAACAGTGAAATATTTTAAAAATAAACTCAAAACCTACTTTTCAACCTGTCTTTTGAATAAGAATTCTGTGTAGTTTACTAAGTCTACTTTATTTTATCTTATTTTATTAATACCATTCTGTATATTTATCTTCTTATCCATTTTATTTGGTGTTCCTTAAGTTTTTTTTAATCTCTATTTGATCTAGTGGTAGTCTAACTTTGATTTAACTTTACTTTTACTTTTTAACTTAATTTTACTTTTCTTGTCTTTAGCTATTTCAATTTAAATTTTACTTTAACACTCTGATCAGTCTGTATGAAAAGTGCTATATAAATACATTTTGACTGACTGACTGACTGATATAAAGGGTTAAGGTTAAGATTTATTCTGGCCAATAACTACAATGCACATATTGGTTTGGATGCATGTAATGATAATACTTCATTACAATGATCTAACATCTGTATGCCTCACTTTTACATTGTATTTATGGTGTGCAACAGCAGGAAAATAAATATAAACGTAGGAAATTCCATGATCAGCAAAGTGCTCAGATGCCACTCATACAGACGGTGATTAACAATGTAGAAACTACGCTATGGGCTTATTAGACAGTTGGTGAAAGGCTTTTTATTCTATAAAGGGCAGTTTCATTCTTTCTGGGTTGATTACACTTGGTAGATTCAAGTTTGTTCCATATTTTATAATAATTATATACCGGCAGCCAATTCTCTAGAGCACCTCCACAATTGTGGTAATCACTACTTCCACTAGAACATGATTTTTTTCTGTAATATCACATGATCAGCATGAATTCATCTATATTATTCTGACTCTAAACAGCAGATTTTTTTTCTTTGTCACTTTAGATTCATGTCCAAATAACAGAACCTTCACAACTTTAAGGCTTAGGTTAGAGTTAATTGTTATGTCACTTCCAAATATACTCCAAGTGAAATACCGTTCTCGACGGATCAGTCATTTTTCATGTTTAAAATCAAGATAGAAAAAGATATTTAGAACATTAAAATACTATAAAATCATAAAAAACAGCAGCTTTTAAGGTAAAGTACTGATGTGTTTACTTGTGCAATTTGGTTAAAGGACCAGCAGTGCTGATGGGGGAATGGGGGGGAAAGGGTTAGGGATAAAAAATATCAAACTATAGCTTCTGTACATTAGGTAACATACTTGCTAGCCAAATCTGTCAAAAAAATATATCATGCTGGCACATCTGAGTTCTGCAACGTCTACAGCGTCTCCCTACTGACATGGAGTCGAGACACTTTGTCAGAGCGTGAGACGTGAAGGATGCTCGCTGTGTTAGCCTCACGCTGGCTCTGTTAGCGTGTGGAGAGGTCTTCACAGGAGTCAGCGCCATCCATCAGAGGGTAGCTATAAA
>JANJYQ010043264.1:0-11064 GCA_024605255.1 Rastrelliger kanagurta | reverse complement strand
CCCTGCTACCTGCCCTTCCTGTACGATGGCCAGTGGTTCCACGATTGCACTAGCATCGGGCGTGAAGATGGCCACCTCTGGTGTGCTACCACCTTCGACTATGGCAAGGATGAGCGTTGGGGCTTCTGTCCAGTCAAGAGTGAGTTATCTTTTTTTTTTTGCATGCTGACTGTATATTACATGTCATGTCAGCTCATTCTGCCAAGACTGGAGAAACTGCCAGAAACCCACTGAGCTGTACCGCAATTTCCTTTCGTCCAAACTGTTCGCCCACTTTACTCATGTTTCCTTTCTTTTTGTCTCCTTCCCTCACTGTCAGGCAACGGCTGTGAGACCTTCTGGGATACTGAATCGGTGACAGACAGCTGTTACCAGTTTAACTTCCAAGCTACGCTGTCATGGAGTGAGGCTCGGATCAGTTGCCAGCAGCAGGGGGCAGACCTGCTAAGCATCACCGAGCTGCATGAACAGACCTACATCACTGGTAAAGTCAATGCGCACACACGCACACGCACGTACACTTATGTGCAAGGGACGTCCATTGAGATTCAGAATCGCTTCACTTGCTAAATGTACAATGTAAACAGGAATTAGGCTTGGTAAAAACAGCACAGTGAGAGAAGAAAATAGCAGAATAAGACATAGAGGAGCATCAAGTAAAGAGGAGAAACATCCAAGAGAACATTAAGCAAGAATATATTTATAAGTACAAGAATATTTAGACTTATTTGAGTTTGCATTTTGTTGAAATATGTGAAAAGTTAAAATTTGCAAACCAGATATCAAATAAGTGAAGTAATATTGTATTTTGCTACATATTGAGCAGTCCTAGCAGGATGGTTGGCCCCATAGTAAGTGATGTAATGCCCCATACAGTATGGCTGTGTCCTTCTTTACTCATTCACTACTCACTATGTTATAGACACTAAATAGTTCACTCAATAGTGAGAAAATCAATATTTCAGACACTAAGTAATTGTTGCCATTTGGTGTCATAATCATCAGCTGTCATGTGATGGTAGTTTTTCCACATCTTTAAAAGTTGGAGCATTGCATTGTTGGATTGTTAGCAGAACGTGTTGATGCCATGGACTTTCCATATAGCGCTCTATTGTAGAGATATTTACTCTCAACATTGGGACACTCAAATAAAATGACAGAGGGTAAATGTAGTGCCCTATGTAGTAAACAGGGAGTGATTTCAGGTACAGCCTGTGTGCATGAAAGTGCATGCGGGTGTGTGTATGTGAAGGGGAGGGCATTGGTTACTGTGTGTGGTGGGCATATGGGGAGTTATATCAAAGCTAGGCTCGCTTGTTAAGGAGAAAAAAGCTGCTCAGGTGTCTGATGGCTTTGGTGCTGATGGAGCAGAGTTTACTGCCCGGTGGAGGTTTTTTGATGAGCAGTGAGCCCAGTGTGATAGGTCCACCACCATCTTGCTGGACTCTCTACTACATAACACATCAGTGTTGGATGACACAGAGTTATTACATGGAAAATAGTTGTTTATCTGAGCACATAGAGGCTCTTAGGCAAGTTTGTGGGAAGTACAAGTCAGTCAACTCTGAATGAACAAACAGTGACTGTGAAAATAAAAAATGTTAACAAATAAAGAAGGGAAAAGAAAATCTGAGATACTTTGAAATTTGTAGACTTTATACTTTTTGTAAGGTGCACTAAAGGGATAATAATGTTGTTTTCTGAATAAAAACACAATTTTCACATAATGAAAATATTACTTTTTCTAAGGTGGCTACATAATTGTGTCTGTCCATCAAACAAACAGAACAAAACATCATGGGGCAGACAAACAAAAATCTCAAATATGACTTGGCACTGGCCATTTATTGCTATGAAGTTTGTTGTGCATTTAATTTAATAACATAATGATCTCTCCTGCAGCTCCACCAGCAGTTCAGACTTTCACTTTCCTCTACATCAGCTCTCTCTCCCATCAGCAAGAATTGATTTTTTTGGATGCTATGACCCTGTTGCCAATATTAATCCTCACTTTGCTACTCTTATATAACCATTTTTTCATGTGCACAGTACAGTGTTGGCAGTTGAAATAATGGATAACTGGAGATTATCTCGCTTTAATGGAGGCGCTCTGTTCAGTGCTTTCTCTTATTGTGTCATTGTTCACATAATTACACAAAAAAATGTAGGGTGGAGGGGTGGGGGAGGTTGCACTTCTGATATTTTATATCATCTGAGGCAGGTGTTGTCCTGCTGTGTTTTAGGTTTACTGTCTGGCTACAATGCTGCTTTGTGGATCGGCCTCAATGACCTGGACATCAATGGAGGCTGGCAGTGGGCCGACTCCTCGCCGCTCAAATATCTCAACTGGGAGCCAGGTTAGACTGTGAAAACAACATTTTCTGTCTCTTTAAAGCTTGAAGCATCTGTGATCTTTTTTTGAACATTTCCCACTGAAAGCAGAACGGGCATGCTTGCTAATTTTTAGCTACACTCTGCACTCTGAGTTCAAATACTCACTTGGCGGACTTCCAGTGCAACCACAGTCTTTTACAGCTGACCAACAGAGTATTTAGGGGTTAAGTGCCGTGAACAAGAGCACTTTGGCATCAGATATGTTCTGAGTTTTCTTCCTTGCCCTTCGACTGCAGACCAGCCAAACCATGCTGATGAGGAAAACTGTGCTGTGCTTAGAACGGAGTCATCAGGTCGTTGGCAAAACCGTGATTGTTCAGTTGCTCTTCCGTATGTCTGTAAGAAGAGGCCCAATGCCACCCTGGATCCTTTCACTACTGGTCAGTGTACTGGCAGTTGCATTAGTCCATTAAACTAAAATTCAAGAGTGACAGTCCCTCCACAGTGCTGAACTCTGCAGTTTGATGGGCTTTATCTTTTTGCTCCCACAGATTCGTGGGCGGATGATGAGAAATATGACTGTGATGTGAGCTGGCATGCCTTTCAGGCAGGCTGCTACAAGTTGACTTCAGAGAAGACTGACTGGGATACAGCTCAGAAAACCTGCCAGAGGATGGAGGCCAACCTGGTCAGCATCCATACACTCCCTGAATTAGAATTCATCATACGCACCCTGAAGAAAGGTGATTTGCTAATTTTGACCTATTTTTACCTTTCCCTCTGAATCAGCTGTCAAAAATGTGCTAGCTCACTGTTTTAACATAGCCACTAGTAGATCAATTTAATGAGTACAATTAACTTTTTGACAGATATATTTCAGAATGGGGATGTCAGGAATTTAGATTTTTTTTTTTGCTGTGTAGAAAGAAAAATACCATGCTCAATCAAGAAGAGACAGCATATGTGCATGTAGCTCATGTTGATATTCAGTAGGTTCAAATGGAGTTCAGACACATCTATCAGGNTTTTTTTTTTGCTGTGTAGAAAGAAAAATACCATGCTCAATCAAGAAGAGACAGCATATGTGCGTGTAGCTCATGTTGATATTCAGTAGGTTCAAATGGAGTTCAGACACATCTATCAGAGTACTCTTTGAATTCTGTTTTTTGGAGTTTCTGTTCTATCATGTGAGAACATAATGCACCAATGTTTCAGCAGTGCTTTCTTCAGCGTGCAATTGGAAAGAAAAATAACTTTCTGACACATTTTTTAAAAAAGTAAATATTTCTGTAAAGTATTAACCGTTTTCCTACAATATACACCCACATCTCCACAGCGAGCTCAAATGTAGTGGAAACCCACCACTCCAACAGTAGAGCTGAGCTGAAAAAAAGGCACATAAACTGAGGAATCAAATTTTTTTAGGTCATGGAAGTGCACCAACTCACTTATTGAACCTCATGGAAAAGTTTGACAATTTTATACTAGGGTCAAAGCTGGAACTTCAATCTTATTTTTTAACCTTATTTCTGCATTCCCACTTCACTTGTAACCAATGTTTCAACATGTGTCCTCTGTCAGACGTTGACCAGCTGTGGATCGGGCTCCACGACACTGACATGCAAATGGACTTTAAATGGACTGACCACACGCCCGTCATCTTCACCTACTGGCACCCATTTGAACCCAACAACTTCCGTAACACCCAGGAAGATTGTGTCTCCATCTGGGGAGCTGTGAGTGACCTTTCCTCCGCCCTCCCCTTTGCACCCTGCAGCTGACCCTTTAAATTCTTTGGCCTTTATCACCTCACAGTAATGGACTCTCACTGTCTGCGAGTCTTATCCATTTGTATATATTTAGCAGCTGTGTTCTTTCTCTCTGTTTGCATCTTGCTTACATGTGCAGGAGGGCCGCTGGGATGACAGCCCTTGTAATCTGACTCTGCCCTCCATCTGTAAGAAACCAGGGCAAAAGAACGATGGGGAGCCGCAGTACCAAGACTGCAAACAAGTATGACTCTTTTCCTTCTCTCTCTCTCTCTCTCTCTCTGCTTTTACTGCTACATTCTTCATTTATTGTTCATGCTTTATTTATATCACTGGAAAAATGTTTGTATTCTGGACAAGATGTACAGTTTTTCTTCCCTGTATCCATCTGGCATATTTCATATAGACTCAGTACACATCTACTGCAGCCTCTGATAACAGCTGCTTACAGTCTTTAGTGTGGGTGGGAGCATAATTGTTATTCTAAATATTTTAGTCACTCTATCTTTGCCCCTTTTTTTCCAAGAGCTACCCTCCATCTCTCGTCCTTCCACTGGTCCACTAATCTGCCCTAAATCTGTAACTGTAATATAAATCACTCTCTTAAGACTTGGGAAAGTTAACTGGCACCCCATACACACTCAACCCTGGACGCATACAAACTTCCCTTGGCTTAACACAAAACTTTCCACGACCCAAAACACAAAACAAAACACATAATACATCCTTTCAAACTACTGCACTTGGACATGTTGTTTGTTTCTTTACTCAACAAGTGTATACAGCAGATACAATATGAATATGCATTATCATGCTCACTACTTGAACCCACATGGCGAATTAAGCCCCATCTGGTGGATCCATCTACATCTGTCTCTGATTTCACAGTTCACAATTCTCTCCATATGAGCCTTTAAGCCCCTCATACCTGGCATGCCCCTACCTGACCATCACTGAAAACCTTCAGTATGCAAGTGTAACATTTAGTGAGTTTTTTTTCCAGTAATGTGTGACATAGGGGATAATCATAGTGAGTGAATAAATCAAAGTGTTAACTCTGTGAACCCAAGAAATGTTATACTTTAGCTAAAGTGTTGATTTATGATGTAAATAATCTGTGGTTGAGGGTCGTGCTGGTATTCTGCCGTTACATCCAACAAAGATCTGTGTATGGAAGGAACATTTGTTTGGTGTAATGAATCTTTACGCCTCTCCCTGGGGAATGGGGGCATCGCGGGTGGTAATGTGACAGGGGTCATTTGGCATGGCATTCGCTGCAGGGCTCTGTGGTGATGTGGTTTGTCTCAAACAGATGAGCTCACTTCACACAACATGTGAAAAAACAATGACCGAGTGCCCGCTGACTGCTGTGGCAACGTTACACCACATGATCCCCAAACCATTTACCCCATCCAGTGCTGCGCTCATTTCTGAAAAAAATGTAATGGATTGCTCATTACTGTAATCAATGAAGCAGTAACTCCTTATGGAAGTATTTCTTTTTTTGTTTTTCTATTTCCAAAGATAGTGATTTTATTGTCATAAACTCTACACATGAAGCAACTAACTCTGTTGACTCATGTGAATAACACAGATTACAGTTCTCTAATGTCAGAGAGAGCCCCAGGCGTAAGCAGCTGTTGAGAACCCCTCAGCCACCCGGGGAGCCCTAAAATAATTGAAATTTCTGGGTTCCTGAGTTCATTTTTTTGTGATTATTTAACAGGTTAAAGACCTTCAGTGTTGCCTCATATGTCCTCCAAATCTGGAATTATAACAAGTAACACATTGTGGTGGCGCAATAACAAAACTACAAAGTGTACCTTCAAGTTATAATATTCATTCATAGATATTTATAGTTTCATAAAAACACAACTGTTTCGTCTAATGGTGTTTTCTTGTCAATCTCTGTAAGAATATTTCTAATAGTAACCACCTACACTCATTCAAGATACTATTTATTGATAGAATGATTCTTACAAAATCTAATTGAGTGCACATGGAAAATATGATATTTAGTGCTGGGATGAAAACAAAAAATATGTTTCGTGATAAGCAGTAGACATGTAAATGCAATTAGATGCAGTATTTCATAACATTACCCAATAAACCTTAGATTATTCTTCCATATTACTGGATTGCTGCATCTTACTGGAAATATGCTATTGTTCAAGACTGAGTGCATGACATTGTGATTGTGAGACAGAGAAAGGATGGACGGGAAATAGTGTCTGAGAGACATGAGTTTCAACAGAACGAACCTCTCCAGCAGCTGTAATCATTGAGGTTTCTGTCCAGATGCCAAACGTGGTTGTGTAAAAAGCCAGAGGTTCGGCTCATTCACACAAAGCTGTATATGGACTGTCGCTCACTATCATACTCATGCACAATCTCTTCCCCTCATGACCTTTAATGTTCAGCCTTCGCTCTGCGTCTGTACACGTCCACAACTACAGTACACATGAGCTGGCAGGAGGGATTGAGGCCAAGCAAAAGTTATTTCTGCATGCTTAGACTTGTTTTTTGTATTCTGCATTTGAGATACAGTTGACTAGTTTTGATGGGCTCACTTCTGACTGTTAAAATGGCACTCTTTATGTGAGGTCCACGAAATGGGTTATGTTTGAGGTCTTGTTTGTTTGTCCATCTGTCTGGTAGTTAGCAGGATATGTTTAAAATCATTTAACAGATATTATTGAAATTTGGTGGAATGTTAGGATTAGGGTCAACAAATAAGTGGATGTGATGTCAACATATGGCATTAATAAAGCACTGTGTCATTGATGTATGAGGCAATGGAGCAAAAATCCCTTCTTTCCGATTATTTTTCTTATATTCCTTCATCAAACACATAAAAAATGTCCAATTGCAAATGTCTATCACATTCCTATGATACCTAATATTACAGCTATGTGATGTGACAGTATATAGGCTATTATCATATATTAATCTGTTACTTGATATATGCTATATCGGGATAGGTATCATTGTTGTGATATTATTGGAATATGATGATCATATGATATGATTTTGATCATATTGCCTAGCCTTATTTGATACTCAATTTTCCTTTAACTGTTTCAATAAGTTGTTGCTATGCCCACACTAAGAATGATAACTATCACGATAACTATAGCTATAAAGATAATGAAACATAGCACTTATGAACTATAATGTCCTATAAGCAGTGGTATCAAGCAGCTAATGAAAAGAGATAGGCTATTGATGACCCATTACTGCTGTATGCAGTACAGAAAATAAAATCAGAATTTACTGGCAAGTGTTGATTCAGTCTGTTGATTAGAAGTATTTCAGACACCACACACAGATAAGCAACTTTTACTGAGGTGTGGCCTTTTGTTATTTTTCCACTGGATGGATCAAAGGACGATGCTTTGGACTGTGGGACTGACAGAGTCAGTGGAGGGCTTGGTCATTGACTTGGGTACAATATTTGTGCAGAGTGACAGTTCTGATGAAGAGTTTTAGTGACTGGAGTAAGCATACATCTACACACTGTATGAATTATGTAAAATTACTGTGTTCTTTTAAAAGGTTTAAGCTAGCCTATTTTAATAGAACTACTAGTCCAGTTCAGTTAAGCAAATCATTACTCGACTGTTTCAGGTGTAATGTATCTTCTTTGTTGTGTTTAAATAGAAAAGTTTTGGAGTTTAAATGTTTTTCCCAGCATGACAACCCTCAAAATAGACTGCAATTTATACACTGGTGTGATTTATGCAGTTTTACAGTATGTAGGTGCTGCTAAAGAACACAAAAAATTAAATTCCTCTAACCTCTAATGAGTCTGACTTACTTTGATTTCTCCATTACCACTTCATGCACAAAGCACAGACATTCATGTGTTCATTAGTGTACATACATAATTAGATGTTAATTGATTGAAGTTATATTATTTGAATGTTTTTTTTAAGAATTATTTTGATTTTTTCAGATATTAACGTCCTGTCCTCTCCTTGCAGGGCTGGAAATGGCACAGTCCAGCCTGTTACTGGGTTGGAGAAGATCTGCACACCTTCGAAGAGGCCAAGAAGTCCTGTGAACAACAGGGAGCTGCCCTCGTTACTATTACCAACAGGTAACAGATAGACTACTTTGCAATGATTAAAAGACATAACAGTGTGTTTTCTTAGTGATACCTCTCTAAAAGCCTCTTTAAATCTTAAAAGATTTGAACAGGCCTTCGCCAACAGCCTAGTGTTTGGTCGTTCAGGAGATTCCTTCTGGATTGGCCTCTCAGACCAGGGCAGCCCCAACTCCTTCCACTGGCTCAGTGGTGATGAAGTATCCTTCACCAACTGGAATAGAGACCAACCAGGTAAGTTACACTTCTTGTGTGTTACAGTGTTTGAATAATGTACAGAGAAAATTACAAATATGATCTGATGACCAGATTGATGAAGTGATGTATAAGCATTAAGACGTTCTGAAGATCTGAAAATGAGTCTCGATAATACATCGGAGAGATGAAATGATCATCAGAAACATCTGAATTTACCCATGACTCTAACCATAACTCTAACACTAAAACAATTCATATTAATGAAATATGTGACAGTGAATGATCAAAATAACCATATGAAAAAATATATGCTCACTTATAGGTTTTATAAGTTCTCAACTTTTGAATCTTTGGATCAAACTACCCTCACTTTTGAAAGGTCTGTTCAGGGTTGTCAATTACATGTAATCCATGTAAGTCTTGTTCATATCTGTGGAGGACTAAGTATATTCAAATATATGGCTTATTACTATGACTGCTGCCCTATTGTGCTGGGCAGTCAGTCTCAGTATGTGACGGGCATGGGTCAGTTAGCATGTACAGTCCTTTCAACTCTTCAAAGCACTCTGTGGCTCTCAAACCACTGGTTTCCTGCTAAGCTCTTTGGTGCTCAACAGTCCCTTTCTCCTTTTGTGTGGTGTCAGTGCAGTTTTCGTTCCGCATAATGTCTTCTTTCTGAGGAATTTTGGGGACAGCATAGTCACATCTAGGCGGTCTGCTTTAGTATGTAGAAATCCTTCTTCCTGTTTCAGTATGCACTCACAGTGGTTTGCATGACATGGACCCACATGGCTCTCTCTGACCTTTACTGCTGCTGTTGTCTCAAGCATTTGGAGTGGTCCTTTTCAACAAGGACACTGAGACTTTGAAAGAGATTTGATTAATGCAAAATCTTACAACATTTTAATACCAAATGAGGAACATGCACGACACAGTGCCAACCTAGTACAATGGGCAAAGATTTCAATCATGGTGATAACTGAAGCCACTTATCTAAAACAACCCAGCATGCCAAGGCAAGAGCCAAGATGAATAATATGCAACACACCAGCCATGAGACCCATGTCTTTGCACCAAGATGCCTATCCTACAGCCATGCATGCATGTGCAGGTAAATCTGGTGAAGATAGTCTGGCAGTTCCTTGGCAAGGACTACAGAGAATGTGTTTTAGTTCATGGAAAGCTTTTTTTTATTCCTTCAGTCCATAGCACAGTTTTTGGAGAAAATTGGACTGTGGCTGCCTGCAAGACTAAGTCCATAACAGGATGAATCCAGTGCCTGCAGTAGTTTGCCATCCCCAAAAACAAGAGCATCTCTTTGTTAGTCTTGGGAAGGGGCATGTTGTTTAAAGGTTTAACCCGCTTTCCATTCTCCATTCTTGAGAACATTCAGTCTTTGCAGGAGCAAAATAAAGTTAGAACGACAAGCTTCCTTCAGTGGAGAATCTATCAGCAGGTTGTCAACAATTTATTCTGTGTCAGCAGGGGATTAGTAACAAACCCCTGGGGACTCACAAACAAAATGTGCAAACTCTTTAACCACTTGCGTATTTACAAATGAATCAGTCATTTGCCCGTACACAGCTGAAGGGTTAAATGATGTTGTATAATGATGATGATAAATCATAAACTCAACTGGAAACCACACCTCAATCATGTTAAATAATAAAACAGGTCTAAACACACTACTACATCATTAATATAAAACTAGATGGAACATTTGCTTGTTGGTAAATAGCATTTCTATAATTCAACGATAAATTTATGTCCTTAAAAATGCTGCTTGTTGCTGTTTTCCTAAACTGTTTTTTATTGTCCTTCCAACTGTCCTTCCACAATGTGGCTCCCCTGCACGNAACGATAAATTTATGTCCTTAAAAATGCTGCTTGTTGCTGTTTTCCTAAACTGTTTTTTATTGCACCCAACTGTCCTTCCACAATGTGGCTCCCCTGCACATCGTCCAAATGCTTCCAATGTTCCATGCAAAGTTTTTATTAAAAGCTGATTCCTGACTTGCTTTTCTATCACAAACACGCACCCCACCGACAAATGTGCTTTTCTTGTTAGTTTCCTTGTTTGCGTTTCTTTCTCTCTCTTCCATAGGCTGCATTGATTGAGCCTTTCATTTATTTCTCTATTACAGTTTATCTTATAGTTTCTGTATGTGTTTCACATTCAACACATTTGATCACTGTAATAATATCCAACTCACTGGTCATGAGTGTTTGGAGGGGTTTTTTTTTTTAAATGCAATATAATTTACTTTATGAAATTTAATTGGTAGCATTGCATGACAGATCAATGTAACTTATTGCATTTGATTCCCTTTTGATTACTTTATTAATAAATGTTTTAAACTGGGCAATAAAGCTAAAAAGTCCTGAAGACATCAATTTACACCAGGCAGTGTAAACCTGTAAACATCTTCAACGCTGATTATTGGCAGACTTTATTGTAAGTCTTTCAATATAACCAGAATTAAAACTGTAATGTTTGGATTTTGCATTCATAATCATAATTATTAATATAATTATATATGTAATTTGATTACTAGGCATCATTAAGCTGCTGCTTTCCTGAAATTCCTTTTTCCTTTTCTCTCAAGCTCTTTTCTTTTGCTCCTATGCTGTGTGCGTGTCATTCTTCCCACAGCTCCA
>JANJYQ010042942.1:0-20556 GCA_024605255.1 Rastrelliger kanagurta | reverse complement strand
TTCTGGTTCTTTGGGAACAGAAACATGAGCAACTAATCAACAAAGATCAGTCAACAGTGAACGTCCTGATGCAGATTTAAAAAGAACTTGTATTTCAGCTCGTTTTTGCATTTCAAGGACATAGTAACATGAAATCATGGATGTGCTTCAGGAGTTCTACTTGTGTTATTTTGTTGATTTCGCCTCGAATGTGTTCCTCCATGGTAAGAAATAGGTCCTTTTTGCAAACAATGAATGACCGACAAAGTTAGATAAGGCTCGAAGGAGGATTTAGATAAATATGTCATCTAAAGAAGAGAGAAAGACTGACTCCCACTTCCCAGTCTCTGATAATTAGGATGTTGTCTATAAACGCAGCATGTTCAGATGATTCCCCCTCTTAAGTGTGTGTTTAATTATTTGTTTCTGTGTGTGTCTGTATGAAGCAGAGCTCTACTGTGATTTGGTGGGCCACAACAGCCCTCTCAGAGCCACGTGTACTCCTACTTCTCTGCAGCCACCTATTTCCCCCAGGGACTGGGACCCACCGCCGTGCCACCAGTCATCGTTTGGGAGGAAGACTGTAGATCAAGTAGATAGTAGATAATAAAGTACCAAGAAATCCTGAGATTGTGGGATGTGTTAGATATTTAATAAATGTTTAATAAGAGGTAAAGTGGAGAAATCACAAAGCTAAGTGGTTGGACATAAACGGGCTACGTAGGAATTTCTCCCACCTATCATTGAGATGGTATATTGCAATAAACGGAACGGCCGCTCAGCTACGGTAGCCAGCGTGCTAACAGACATCCCCCGTATCCTCTCCAAGCTGTAACATAACGCAACATCTGCACATCTGCTTTCCAAACATAGCATCTTCTCCCTGCTGCCAGTCCTCAGTCACCCACGTCATCTCATCCCCTTTCATCCTCTCTTCCAATCAATCTCAATCTCACATCTCTCTTCTCCACATACTCTGCCACCAATTGGTCCAATCACGGGCCAGATTTGCCATAGTTGTTTTTAGGTTTAGGGTTATGCAGACATAAGCCATAAAAATATAGGACTATATTCTTAAAGCATTTTTTTTAATTTCTGTTAATTTATTTGAAAATATATTTGATGGATGAAATTTTTTTTTTTACTGTATCTAACTTGTAGTGTATTTTTTCCCATCAGAACCAAAATAACTAAACTATATTATTATGAAAATGGCAAAAAAAATATATGTTGAAATGTGTCTTTTGTTCTTCCAGAGGGAGACGCTCTTGGAAGATTTCCAATTAAATGGTGAAGAATAAAAGTTTTGAAGGTGAGAAACTATGAAAGTGAAATTCCAGCTTTCTGTATGTTGCCGTATGTTGGTTGTGTAGTTCAAAGGTCTTTTAAAGCCATAATTCAATTTGCTGAATAAATGACAATAACTTCTCATTCATTGATTGAATGATTTTTCTGTTTTCTTTCTGGCTTTTACAAAAACGAAAAATAATTTTGTAATTTTCAACCGTCAGCAGAGGCAACAGAGACCTGGGTTCACATGTTGAGTCTCTTGTCATAAATCTGTATGTCTGTATTTCTTCTTGTTCCTTCAGTTCATTGTTGTTCTTTGTTAGTTTTTTCATGTTTAGTTCTGTTTTAAGAAGTGGACATTAAAGCAAAAAATTGTGACATCAAAACTAGCCTGGATGCTAATTATGGTCAAATATTCATGTGTGATGTGGAAACTTGAAGCTGATAGTGCACAAAATGGACTTTACAGTGGCAGAGGGGACATGTTGAGTCCAGCTGGAAAACCTTTTAATTCAACAAGATCTGCTTATTCATAGAGTAGCAGTAGATGTCATTTTAAGGATTTTAATGTTATGAAAATCAAAAGTTTAATATTGTTGTATTATTATTATTTTTTTTTTTACTGGTGGATAATATTCTGTAAGATTGAATATTTGAGAGCAAAACTATTTGTATGATGTAATATTTCACTCACTGGTGCCAAACACTTCATAACATTTTCTCATGATGTTGCGAGAGAAAAAAAATGAAGCCTGCTTTATTTTTATGGCAATTTTGTTTGGTTTTGGTTGCAGTTAAGTCAGTCTTGTAACTTGAACATTTAGTTTAGTGAAAGTAGACATTTACAACTTTACTGACCAATACAGATAAAATGATAAAGTGTGATGTGACTGTTCTTCATTTTAGTTCATTGTTATAATTTTGTACATTTATCATGCCGGCTCTGATTGTGCTCTATCTGCTCAGTATAGTTAAGTTAAACTGGTGAAAAAATGGGAAAAAAGTTTTGCACATACAAATCAATCATCAGTCACGTGACCTACGTCAGACCCTGGAGGGCAAGAAGCCGGTTCCGCGTATGACGGCTGATGGGAGCAACATCAACAACATCCCTATGAAAAGACATGAACATGTTACCCCTATAAAATGTATCTTTAAGGTTCACTCATTGTGTTTTTTGGGGGCTCTGTGCAAACTCTCATTTTCACACTCAGCCAGTAACATTCAGATATTGGCTAATTATAGCTTATCTGTGGTAGCTGCTACAGTAAAATATTATGGATGACTTTTATAGGCCTGGTTTTTTCAGGAGTGTAATTAGGTTAGTTATAGTAACATGAATCAATCATTTTCATTTCTAAATAAGCCATCATAATAAATTTAGCTGTTTGGTGTCCTGTTAAGATCACGTTGCGATTGAAAATGTCCTAAGTATTGCAGGGTGTTTTCTGCCATAGCCTTCCAGCTACATGGCATGCGACCTTCATCCTCACAAATTTATTGTGCTTCTCTTTATAGATTCATGGTGTTGACTCATAGCCTACAGCTGTGCTCCTCATCGACTTCCCTTACCTTTGCTCTTCCATAAGTTGTTGATGTGTGGTGCCATTTCTTTTTCCAATTCACTTTTTTGAGTAGGAGATAATATATGCGTGGGCGGCATTAACCTTTTCTTTTAGCTGCAGAGGCGTGTTGCCTTACTGCAATTAAACTTAATCAAGTTCTGATGCTACTTCTTTTAGTAAGTTGTGCCACAAAAGCAATTACCGCTCTGCCGCCATTTTGACTCCCTCCGTTGTGCAGTTTCTCTAGCAGCAACAAAGAGAGCGTAAAAAACACTCGAAAATAAAAACAGTAAAAAATTGGCTACACAGCTGTAGTTGTAGACATACTCTATATTGAGATACAATACAACATAACACCAAGTTAAAAAGTTATCACCCAGCTACTACAGACTACGCTAGGATAAACTGTATGACCTTTGACCACCTGTCTGAGTAATAAGAATAAACAAATTTAGTATAATTATTATCATTATTAATCAAACTATAGTATGTATAGTCTTGTATATCTGTTTCCGTCTGCCTGTCAACATTTGCCTCCTTATTAGAGTGTGAATTTAAAAACACAACTACACGAGTATGAAGATAGCAATTTAATCCATTCATAATGATGCACAGGTGTTAAAATGTCTCATTAACTGCAGATGGTGAAATCAAAGGTGAAAGGAAATCAGATATATTATTCCAGGCATGTTATGTGCCTGTCTATTTGTGGAAGTTGACAAATAGTTTTAGGACATCAAAACATTTCTGTCCTGACAGTGCGGTCCAGTTGTTTGGTTGGGATTGTCACTTGGTATGAGAAGGGTGCTGCAACCACAGTTCATTTAAAGTTTATACATTTGTTTCAGATTCAATTTCAAAGACTGAAGTTTAGTTTTTGGCATGCATGGAAAACAGGTTAAAGTCCGTTCCAAAGTCATATCAGGGAACAGAAGTGTTGATTCATGATGTTCAGTCTGCTGTGTTGCTGCACTCCTGCTGTGAGGGCACTGCAGGAGAAGAGAGCTCACATGATGGTTAACATCACTGTCACAGACAGAAATACAACTTTAAGCATGTAAAATCAATGGTGTTTATAAATATAAATGTCAAGCAGACACATTTGAAAACTTTTCTTAAAAACTTTGATGGCCATTTTCTTCAATGTTAATGATTTACAAAAACCAAAAATGTTTTCATTCTTAATTACTCATGTCTATTCACATGTCCTGACCTGTAGCATTATGCAACATTGACTCACATTTACAGTTAAGTACAAGTCTTTGTCTTTTAATAGCACTGAGACCTGCAAGAGTGCCCGTTGCTCATATTCACAGGGGAAAAAAGTATTTCCTGTCTGAAACAGAATCAAACCGTTCAAGTTGTCTCATTGTGTCTGATCAGGTTAAGAAGGACTTGCTCAAAGGACACAGAGGGGACTGGGTTGAAACACTTGGAGGGTGGAGAGTCCTGCTGGTCCACAGTGGGCCTAGGCCAACGCTCATAGAACTTGACAAAGAACAGTGGGTCTTTGAAGGGCCCCCCATAGACGATGGACTGCATCAGGTAGATGAGGCCAACAACCAGTAAGCTGATGAGGATGAAAGGCACAAAGGGCCTGAAGTTGTCCCAGGCCACCACAAACCCATAGCCCAGGCCGCTGAGGCCATCCTGGTTCCCTGTGTGGGAGGTGTGGCGAGATGAGTCTGGCACTGGAGTGCTATCAGAGGATACGTCACCTGAATTTGAAGCCATGAGACAGACGGCAAAACAGCACACTACCTGAGTTTCTATTTAGCTTTTCAGCTGCTGTTAGTGCTCACTTTCCTCCAAAAATCAAGGAGCATAAGGAAGGAAACCATCCATGCAGACACTCCCCAGTGGTGTTGTGTTCCTAAATTATTATGCATGGTAACCGGGAAAGCAGTGTCCTTTCAGCACCCTCTTATAGATCCTGCAGCGTTTAAATCCTCCAAACAATCACACCTCACTGCATGTCCTTTATTCCTTCAGCCTTATCCTCCCGGCAGTTTCTTCCCCGAATCTGATGTGCTGGATTTAAATGCCGCTGCTCATGTACACGCTTTAAGAGAGAGTTAGAGAGGAAATGAAGAACAGCGGGTGATCCCTAAATAGATATGACACCAAGTGTGACAGGACACAGGGAGGGAGGGAGAATTTGCTGTGTTTGGTGGTCTCAGGTTTAAGGAATGGGATGTGTGACCAGCTTCATGGGTTACAGACAACACACACGTTCAAGGACTAACACACACACACACACACACACACTTGTCACTCAGTTTGAACCAGCATGAGGACAAACTCTAGTTTATTAAAGCTCTGATAATACGTGATGAATACTACACTGTAGCACCTGTGACTAGTGCGAGTACAGCTGTACGATTATTAAGTTGCAAACTTCTAGGGTTTCACAAGGACAGGGGTCGCAAGTCCAAATGCCCCAAATCCACCACCACATTCAATTTTTTATTTCATTTTTCATTTATTCAGTGAATTGTTCATTTACACTTTACACATAGGAGTCAAAGCAAATATGCTGTATGTTCCCCAAATTAAATTATTTGAGACTGGTTTCATATCCTTCACAAGAGCTGCTATAATTAGTCAATCCATCAACAGAAAGTGAATTGGCAATCATTTTGATAATAGTTTTTCAAGCAGAAATGTCAAACATATGATTCTGGCTTTTCTCGTATGACGATCTCACATTATACTGAAGTTCATATTTTTGAGTTTCCAATTGACATTTACTCATTTAATAGTTTTTAGACTAAACAATTCACTCATAATTGTCTTAAAAAAAGTTTTTTACAAGCTTGGTCAACTTTATGTATATTTAAGTATCCTTAAATACACATTTGTTAAATACCCATTGTGTAATTTTTAAACCCCTCTCATACCCAAATTACATGGGAAAAAAAAAGTACAGAAGACTCGACCCGCATCAGTTTTAGTTACAACCCTGCCTGGCCTCCATCTCTTTTTCAGGACTGTGACATCTACACTCACAGGTAAAGTCAGCATTTTAAGGTGCAGACTGACACATCACAACCTGACTTAATAACAAACTTTCACACTCTAACATGCTCTTAACGCCCTTGTGATCCAGCAGCTGTTTTTCAGTCTGTGTGGGAAGCATTTCAAGCATACTGAAGACACTTTCCTGTACTCAAACAACCCTTGTGCGTTCCTCTGACATGTCTGGAGCCAGACAAATATACAGACTAATACACATGAACACAACGCCACAGCAGGCAACCAGAGATGACAGCCAAGCTGAGAATGTCAGCACTTAACAGTCTTCAAGTGTGAGTTTATGCAGGACATAGGACCTTAGAGGTCTTAAGTTGAGAGATGAATGTGTTTGTTATGACACAAATGACTTCACAGATAAAAAGCCTAGATAATCAGTGCACCCAAAAATACAAGCTTAATACAACACGCTGGTGTTTATGGGTGAATATCTGACATAGTGTCAAATTTGAGCGTTTGCCATTTGCCTTAACGAGAGCAAGGGGATGAAATTACACAGACTGATAGACTGCCCTCTTTAATTAGATGTGTTTATCTACATGCTACAGTTGTTCTTCACCTCACCACACCACTCAATCAATCACACGTCACTAAATCTTGTCTAAGAAAAGAATTTTATTTATAAAAAACAGTATTACCAGTTACATACTTTACTGAAAAAAGCAACTTCTCAGAACCAAGGCAGGTATGAATGGTACAACAGAACTTTACATGGATAGGCAACATTAAACATAGCATGTGTGTGGAGAGTAAAAAAAAAAAGGAAAGAAAAAAACAAAGATTGGTCTCTTTTGCCATGAAAACAATACACCGGTAAAACAAATTGCATAATGTTCTCACCCACATACAAATGCCCGAAATAAAATACAAACAAAACCAGACACAAAGTCAATAAAGGAGAAAAAAAAAGAAAGTTGATTTTGACCAAAATGTGCTTTTTGTCTAACTGCACAATTCAAAGATTTCTCCCAATCTGTGTCTGTCCAAACTCGAGTCTCCTCTGAGTAAAGAAGCCTCCCAATTTTGTCTTTTTTGGAGGGGATAGAAACAGCATAATATATGAGTGACTACATAACAAAAGTAACAGCATGTAGTGATTTTTTCTTTGATAAATCAGAATCAAAGGAGATAATCATTCTCAAGTCCTTCCTGACTGAGTCAATAGTGTGAATCTTTATAATTACAGTCAGGGGTTTTCTTCAGTTTCAGATACCGTTTGTCAAAATGAATTAGTGGTTTTCTATTTAGTAGTGTATGTTTCACCTCCCACTGCCAAGTTTGATGTGTCTGGTTGGCTGAAGCAAAACCACGAAAGTTAACAACAGCAGCACAAACTGTCCTTTTTCTCCACGGGGAGAGAGAGAGGAAGTTGGAAAGTAAAAAGTTGGAAATGAAGGTTTCAAACACAAAAGAGGCTGCTGGTACAAAATAAACTAACATAAAAATCTTCTGTCACAGGAGTGGGAGTATGATAGCAACAAACAATATGAACGGATGAAATGAACAAAGTGTGGTCTTCAGGGTCTGTTCCGTGTACGTGCACACACACGCACACGCACACACACATACACAAACACTCTCATACTCAAAAAAGGTCCGTTTTCCTCACACACACGGCCACAGGCTTACTGTATGACAAATATACACACACCTGCCCTTTCTCCTCTACTTCTGTGGCCCTCCCAACTGAGAGAAAATAATTCTACACAGGAAAATAAATCCTATATAAACAACATTCTCAATCTACGGGGTGGCCGTGTCCCACCGTTGTGCCGGCACGTCCCAACCTCCCAACAATCCCAGTTACAGGGATGATTTAAATTAATGAGCCAAAACTAATGCAGTCATCCCATTCTCTTTTTATATATACAGTATATACCCTACATAGAAGTCTACGTACAAATTCAACATTAGGGTGTGGGTGTTGGCAGCAACGTGTCAATCATGACAAAATTTACCAAAATGTTGACATTAGCAGGGAAAGAAAAAAAAGAAAAAAAAAAGAACAAGCAGGATGACAACACCAGAATTAAATGATTGTCAACAAAAGTGATTGCCTTTATAGAATAATTATAACTTAAAAACGGAATATACTTCTGTTGCTACAATGAATTTGTAAAAAGTAGGTTTTGTATGTATCTGCATGTGTGTGTTGCGACTCGCTTTTTTCTTTTTGGCCCGCCAACACAACCGCTTTTCTTTGGATGCCAACCCTCATCATCACCTAGTCCCATCTGTCTGGTGGTAGAGAGAGAAAGAGAAGAGGGGGGGGAGAGAGAGAGAGGGGAAGGGAGGGGGAGAGGGAGAGAGTCCGTGCATCTGGATCTTCTCTCCTCAGTAGCAGTGGTAGGGCAGGGACGGCCCGGTCTGGGTGATGCACACTATCAGTTTTTCTGAAAGCGCAGAGAGCAACACACTGATTAACAACCAACCAGAATAAAAAAGGAGTAAACACAAAATATGGGTAATTTACACCAACACAGAAGCAACACAAAGACTCACTCTGTGGTATAAGTATGGCACATTGTATAATAGTGATGTCACAATAACCAACATTCCTACAATATTTAAATACTTACATCAAATTACATTCAATACAGCTTGAAGTAGGTGCTGAACTGTATTGTAGTATTTTAACAAAGTATTTTGCTGTCATCAGAACAAATGAGCATAAGTTCAATTAAGTATAAATTGGAAGATAAAGAATAAAGAGCTGTGATGAATTTACAGCATGAAGAAATAAAAGCCAGCTCAGGTCAGAATCACCTGACCACAGTGGCAAAGCTGATCAAAAACCAAGACCAAAGATCAAATTTTTTTTCCACCAAGAGTGGAGGTGTAACGCTGGTTGAAAGATAACTGCCTAAAAAGGAGAAACATGGCAATTGAAAGTCTTCAAACAGCAGGTGAAAGTTAACAAGGTAGCAGTGATAATATTTAGAAAGTAATGATTAGTAGCAACACGAAATCTACAATGCTGCTCATAAACAAGCATTTCTGCTTGTAAAATCATGACTTGTTATTAATAAGCTTTTCTTGCTTAGTCACAAAATCTTAAAAGTTAAATCAAGAGCATGCAATAAGTTGCCTAAAACCAGATACAGAAAGAATCAATTGAATTCAAGCTAGCTGATATTCTGGCATTCATGTTATTGTAATATCCTCTAACACCACTAGAGGGCATGCAGACTGCAGGTTTAAAAAAGGACAGCAGCTGACTGATATTTGATCATGGAGTCATTAATGAGCCAACAGCTGACAACAAAACAAACTGAACATCAGCTCAAAATGCCCACTGCAAAAGCTACAAAGCTTAAGGGATTCTTTTTCTCTTGACATTAAATAATGTTTCATTAATACCATGTTAAAATCATGATGAAAAGGTAAAAAATGTTCTGCTTTTCATACTCTTGATAGTAAACTGTTTTTTTATTTTTATTTTGGACTATTAGTAGGGCAAAACAAGACAATGTAACTTGTGATGCAGATTTTTCACAATTTGCTGAGATTTTACAAACTACACACAAAAAACAATAAAGATAATCATAATAATCATTAGTTGCAGCGCTCCAAAGTCTAATGCTGTTATTGTGACAACACTACTGCACAAACAAAATGTTTTACTCTTTAAGGTTTTAAATCTTTATCATCAACCTGGGTTCATCTCTACACCAACACAATGCACAAGGAGCACCTTGCAGCATACTATACCAACGTTGACACGTCACATCAGGGTTTCATACAGTTAAATATCAGTACAACAGACCTCAACCAGTCTTTCTGTACATAATCAAAGACAAAGACCAGGTTTCCCTGAGGGTTTGATGTTATAAAAGACAAAGGAGCAGAGCTCAGAGTCCATGCAGGACAAGAGGTGAGTTGGACATACCATGCTGTTACATGCAGAAGGGGGTAGAGGGGAGGGGGGAGGGCTAACCATCGTAGGAGTCCAGCAGGGGCAGGGAGCCCTTTCTGCCCCCATAAACCCCTCGCTGAGAGACAACCAGAGAAACAGCAGAAGAGAGAGAAGAAGGGAAGAGGTAGTGAATATGAGAAAAGAAAAAATGTCAGTAATTGTGAGGTTTTAACGGCTGCCAAAGGAAAACAGGTTTAAAGTCAGGAACTCTTTCCAGTGGTGCAGACGGTCAGGGGTTAGTGTAGTTAAATAAGCAACATGTGAATGGCTGTAAGCTTGTTTTTAAAAAGTACCGGTAAAGTGTCTGTGGTCTCATCCAGAGTGTGTCTCCTCTCCCTCTGGTCCAGTGTAGAGTAGGCCTCTGAGAAAAGATGACAGGAATGTGAAAAAATTACCTCAGATGTCATCTTAAAAAACAAAGTTTCCATAAGTCTATGACGTCAAAATGTACTCACCAGGGCCAAGGTCATTTAGTGGAATCATGTCCCTCTTTTCTCCTAAAATGAAGCAAAACCAAAATCACCAGCTTTTACCATGTATTCTCCTTCTTTAAAATATCTAATCTTTAATCATTTTAACATTGATAATTTCTCCCACAGACCTCTGTCCAGCAGTGGCATAGTGGTGTCTTCATAGGTGCCATTGGCTCTGGTGCTCGGGCCATTGGTGGTGCCGGCAGTGGAGTTGAGGTTGACCATGAAGTCTGTCTTCTTCCAGCCGTCTTTCTCCAGAGGCCGACGTAGCTCCTTGTGGGCCCAGACTAGCTGCAGAACCTGGCCTGCCCCTCGCACCTCACGGTCAGAGCGCTTACTGTAGAGCACAAAGAGAGATGTTTAAAAATAGTCAGTTCAGTTGCAAAAACAAAAACGCTTAATTTCAACATGTAAGAGCTAATTAAGTTAAGCGCTGTGTCACTGACAAATTAAGCTTGTGTTTGAGCATGCAACAAGCAAACACGATGCACTATGTTTCCTTTTATATTCTTTGCTCACTCACCCATCTTTATTAATAAGCACCAGCCTCTCAATGCCCTGTGAGGCTCGAAGGGTCTTTGCTGCCTCCAGACTGTTGCCTAGCACCTCGGCGAGCGTGCCCAGTACAGACACCACCGTCTCCTCTGACAGAGCCCGCCCAGACTGGCTCTGGCCTCCAGGGAGGTTGGCCACAAGGTGAGGCACTGCATGCAAACCTAAAGAGAAAAAAAAAACCAAACAAGTCAGGTATAATAAAATTCATGGTTTCAATGTGATCAAGCAAACTGAAAAATTTAAGGAGGCATATAATATTTATCAGTTTTCAACAATACAACAATCTTACCGAGCAGTTCACAGTTACGGTTGTCAATAGCGAGGTTCCTCAAGGCGCCAGACATTGCCCGAACCACATGGTCGTTGCCATGAGCCAGAAGCTCAGCCATCATGGGAAGACCTTTCTCAAGACGCACCGTGGCCCGAATATACCGACCATACTGGAGAACAATCACACCGAGAGCAAGGGGTCATTTTACATCAACAGCTGTTTCATTCAAGCAAGTAATAACAATACTTCAGACTTAATTTACATTAACAGACTCAAAAAGCTGAAAGTCTTTCAGGTTTAATTTAAGACTGTGACTTTTTAAGAACATTAATAATAATAAATTACATTGTTTTGTTTTTTTTACAGAACAGATGACATTAGTTAAACTGTAGTACTAACAGTCCATCGGCCTGCACACAGGTTCTGGGTGGCACCGGCAGCAGCCTCCAGCACTGATGGGTTCTTGCTCTCTCTGAGCAGTGATGTGTAAACACGAACCACCTCTGGCTGGAACAACAGCTCGTAACCTGAAGTCAGCAGAGAGAGAAGGTGTCTGTTTAGATTTACAGAGTATGGCCCACAACATCTGAGCTGGACACAGATAAAGCCCATTTTATGAATGACTCATAAGTTTTAATATATGACTGTCCAGAAAGTTTTTTTTAAGATAGAAAATAAGTAATAAACTCAAATAAATGATTGAAACAATATAAAACATAAAAAGAAAAATTCACTGAAAAAGTTCTTGGTCCAAATTCAGATGTAATCTTTGTACTGGAAAGCAGTAGGTATTACATAAGGCTGACAGCAGCACACAGAAATAAACAAGACCTGAAGGGAATTGGTCATGTAAGCGTAATACCAGACAGACCGTTAAATAATAAATGGCTCAGAGGAAAAAGAAAAAAGCCCCACACACCTTTGGCAGGTGTTGTCCTCTTTGGAATGTCAACTTGGTCTCCACTTCCATCATCCCCATCCTTCTTTCCTGCAGACAGAACAGGAATTTTAAAAAATGAGAACAGGTAATATTGAGCTGAAGAACTAATGAAGTGAGTGGAGTTGGTTGAAATGGGCATTCAACTTTGGTACATTGTTAAAAACATGTAAAATGCCACCATGCAACCAATGGAACAAGCACTGTGTCCATGCAATGGTGTTTGTGTGGTCAGGTGATCATGCCGATGAATTGCATGTGAATTCGACATTATTAGACTTGACTGAATAATACTGTGTTAGTAAAACGGCTGGTTAGCGGCCAATAGCTTCACCAAGCAGACAATCTTACCTTTGGAAAACCACTCGTCTAAATACAGAAGAGAAACGGGAGGAAGGTAAGGAGGGTGGGAAGAAAGGAGGGAGAAAGGAAAGAGGAAGGATGAAGGAGAGGGAAGGAAACAGTGGCAGTGTGAAAAACAGCAACAGGTGCTTCCGCCACCAACAAGCTCAAACCCAGCAGCAAAATCTCTGACACTGTGTGACTTCAACCTGTAAAAAGCTGGCTGACACTGACCTTTGCCCTTTCGAGAGCCAAAGCAACCTCCTTTGTTTGCACCAGGCGCAGGCCCCTGGTTGAGGGGCGCGGCTTCTGCATAGCGCTCACAGCTGGGGACCTCACGGTGAACCTGATAGGACAAATTCCTCAAGAGGCAGACGCAGTTCTCCACCAACTGCAAAAAGATGAGATGATCAAAGGTGGAGTTAGACAAAAAGTTTGACCTCATGATTTAAAAAAACAAATATAGAAATCTGTCTGGTGAAACTAGCATCAAAAAATTATCAATTACCTTATTATCCACATCTTTGCGGTTGATCTGTGACTGCACAACATACATGAGCGAATCCACCAATCCTGTGCACTCCCTCAGCTTTCGCCTGGCCTCGCTACGTTCTGAACTCACATTCCTGTTAAGGAGAGCAAAAATGTAAACGTATAATTTCAGGCTCTTCTAAAAATAAAGCTCTGCTCCCTCTTCTTGGAAGACTTAGGTCACTCTTGTACCTAAGGCAGCCAGCAGTGTTGGTCAAGGCGGTCTCCCATTCCAGATGACGAGGTTTGCAGCTTTCCTCTCCTCCGTTGCTCCCTCGCTCCCAACCCGAGTGTGGCACTATCACTTCATCAGCTAGGGCATGCAGGGCGTGGTCCACTATCTCCATCTTTACTGAGTCGTGGGATGAGAGGTTCCACAAGGTACCTGTGATGACAGAATAAATGCAATTACCATCACTGCAACAGTCTTAAAAGTTATAACAGACACATAAATCATTCGAAAACTGTCAAAAAGATCTAATTAGTCTATGATTTTTAAAGTTATCAAGTAAGACTTTCTGTCGGTCAGATACAATATCAAAAGACTTCAAACTGTAACAAAAGTGTAACCTGTGATGGTGTCAGTGAGGTCCTGGTCGTGGGTTTTCCTCAGTAACCTGACTAGAGCTGGCACTCCATCGCAGTTCTTGATAGCAATCTTGTTGTCATGGTCTCGTCCATATGAAATGTTCTTAAGTGCTCCGCAGGCTGAATGGTGCACATCCTTGCTGGGATGGTCCAGCAGTGACACCAAGGCTGGGATTCCCTTCAGGCGACGCACCTCTGACTTGACCTGGATAAACACACAAACAAAAAAAAAAAAAAATCAAAGATTTGCCAAACAAATAAAAAGCACAAAAAAGTAACTTACTGCTGTTATACTTAATTTGAATGTCAGGGCGGGCACGCTCACCTTGTCATTTTTGAATGTAAGATGCTGGAGGAAGGCAGCAGCGTTCGTCTTGACAGGGTCCAGGCGGTAGCTCAACATGGTGATCACCTCTGGCAGTTCTGGCTGTCTCCATGAAGTAGGAGGACCCTTCCTCAGTGTGCTGTCCAATGAGGCCATACTTCCCCTCTCCATCGTCATGGGAACACCCCAGGCATACGGATCACCTCCTCCCATATCACCGTCCAAAGTATCCTCACAGCTCCTGTATGTTGCAGAAGGAGATGAAGAGAGAAATGTTTGTTAGGTACATTACAACTAAGATCTCAACTAAGATGTTAAACATTACATTTTGTCTTTACCTGAGTCTTCGTCTGTCCATAGTACCTCCGGGTCCAGACCCCAGGCGTGGCATAGTGCCGTAACCTCCAGGGTGCATGGGTGGAGGCCCCATGCCGTAGTCGTCATACCCAACACTCCTCTGATCATCCTCCAGCCCATAGTGGCCATGGCCATACCGCATCTCCATCGCTGAGCCCATAGCTCTCATTCCACGGCCCACCTGGGGCTGTGCTGCATAGGGGTCGAGCTGCTGACGGCTTGGTGCCCGGTAGCCAGAATCCAAAGTCCTGTAGCCATCTACCGGCCTGCAAACAGACCAGTTCAAGTGTTGGTTCAGTAACTATAGCTAAATGTGCAGACGATACAATGTCCACTTTGAGCCCTCTCAACTATAAATTCTGCTATCATCTGACTCCAACTAACTTGATGATTAGAGCAGATAGTTTCATTAACTTTCCAGCAAGGGAAAACAAAGGAAGGAAATCATGAGGAGGACTGAACTGAAAAACAACTGTATAATTACAGAAGGCTTATTTTAGATCTGGGGTCATTCTGGGGCAAAACAGAGATACAAATGTATGAATTACAGTTGTGATCTGTGTTAACAGTGACAACCAGGGAATAATGTGTGACTTGCCAAAATGTGCACGTCAACTCTGTTGAGTGCAGTTACAACATACCTTCATAATCATTGTTTGTTACTTATTTTAAATGTGCTTTTTTTGAAATACACTGGTAAAGATAAATGACTACTATGTGTGTGTAAATAATCATGGACATGCAACCATTTCGCTAGGGTCTTGTACCTGTAGCGGTCGTCCATGTGTGAGCCCCTGCTCAGGCTGGTGTACGCCTCAGATGGTGCATCTCCCCGGTAGTCATTATAACCCATTACAGGGCCGTAGTGGTAGTTTCTGGGCACTGTGGCAGTGGGGTAGTCTCCACCTCCAACCTGCCTGTAAGAACGGTCCAGTGTGGCACTGTAGCCACCCATACCCGACACAGACAAGCCCCCATCAATGGACATTGAGTCAGAAGGTAGGACTGTGCGTGAGATTGGTTTCTTCATCTGTGAGAGAACGAGATAGAAGTGATATATCAAAGGAGGTTTACGATAAAGGGTGTGAGTTGTCTGCATTCCTCCACATAACTGAATTCAACTGTCTCTTCTGTGTTTTGCTTTCTTTCATTTTTATTTTGACAAGAGGTAGTAAAATGTAATCTACTTGATTCTTATATCAGCCATTTTTTAGCTTTGATGGTATCTTAGAATATGTGTCATATCACCTACCCCATTGTCAGACCGTCGTGTGGTTCCTTCTTCAGAAAAGACTGAGTGTACTTCCTGGGAGTCGTCCTCCGGTGTGTAGCTCTCATCAAGAGCTCTGTGTGCAGGGTCCACCATTCTGTACTGTAAAACACACCCCCTTATTTAAGTTATTGATCAGTGATACTTATTACAGACAATAAATAAATGACTCGACAGACTCAGAAGATAAATTACACACAGAAACACACCTGTGTGCCGTTAATGTATGATTCAGTTAGTTTCAGTCGTTCTATGTCTGCATCCCCTAAACGCCCGTTCTGTAATGGGAGAGAGAAAAATACACGACTGTGAAATGACAACTTACAGTTTTACTAAGACATTAATGTCAATGTGGTTAAAGGCATGATTTCCTGTTAGTGCCGTCTACTTTCTTACAACCAACCAGATGATATTACTGCTGCTGAAGCACATTTAGCACTGACCAAACTGTCCCTGCATTTTTATGGTCTGTGAATCACTGCAAGCCATGAGGGAGGACGTTTTGGGAAGCAGCCGTTCACCCTCATGCCAGACCTTCCTCCTGCTCTCCTCCGTTACATCATTGTCACACTGTATCGCAGTGGATTCAGGCTGAATCACATGTGGACACATCACATCACTGAGCCACTTTGGAAATCTTTTTCAGCAGCTGTCCCATCACTCATAGCTCAGTTTCCTACTTCTGTGTAAATACAAATGAAACAAAAGTGTTGAAATCCATGTGAAATGAATTGACTCCAGCTTCAGTTGCAGCAGCATGTCTTTCTGCACTTTATATTATGTCCACAGGGAGGCAGTGCAGATATTAAAAAGCAATGGGAAGTGCAGGCTAGCTTTACAAGAAGGGGGACACACTTCCTCTACAGCTGGTCCTTCCTATAATTCAGTTTAGTTTACCAACAAATGTGTTGTGTTTTTAGAGAAGTGCTCTGGATTCAAGACTATTTACCATCATCATCATTATTTTTAGAAATAAAATATTGACAGTCCAAAGACAAGTCCAAAAACACTTTCTTGGCCTTCGTCCTCCAGCTGCCAGACACTAACTAAATACTTCCAAGAATTCACAAAGTCGAAACAGAAGATAAAATTAATGTCAGCATGCCCTTAAAGAAAGATAAATATTTAGGGGAAGATTGGACACTGTTATGCTGTCTCAGTATACAGCGTCAAGGGCTGGAAAAGATGCTGAAAGTGGCAATTATTGAATACATTGTCTGACTTTTTGTGTAATCTGACCTTTGATGTAATCTGACAATGGCTCTGCTGCAGCCACCTAATCGAAGGACTAAAAAACACAACAAAAAGGAGACAATAGTAACTGTGTCCAATTTAGCTGAATTTAAATCTTAAAAACTCTGAGGGCAGAGCAAAAAGACAGATTCAGCACAGAAAAACAAGGTCTGGGTGATGAAGTAAGAGATACTTGGCCGCAGCACTTATTTTCTATTGCAATGTCAATTATAATATGAAAGGAAAATCAATAGGGATAGCTATATATATATATAGCTTATATACAAAAAAAAAAAAAATCAAGTGGGAACATTTTTAGTTCATCCACCAGTTCCTTACAGATCACAAAGATCACAAATCATATATATATATAAAAAAATCTAAATTTTCCTCATAAGTCATTGATTTGCCAGTAAAAATGTCCCATAAAACCACACATATTAAAGTAACAGACTATAAACTGTGTGCCAAAACCTCTAATGGTTGGAAAAAAAACAGTCTGATGGAATATATCATTATATTGCCCAACTCTTTTGTAAAAGCTGTAAAACAGAGCAGAAATACAAGTAAAATAAAGTACAAGCAATAAAAGTACAAACAATTTCATTAAATATTTGAATCACTGAGCATGCACTAATCATGCATCAGGTCAATATATAAAAGAAACTTCCATGCAGAGAAAAAAAATATCTAACATGAACAGACAGAATAAATCAAAGAGCTCGATATACGATTTAAATCAAAATAAAAAAAACCTTCATGATCAAAAGAAACCTGTTCATTATGACACACATGGCAGAACTGTGCGACACATGCAGGACAGATGACTGCATTCCTCACGACATGCTGCAGCAAGGAGGGAAATAACTGAGATACCACAAGAGGGGCTGATGAAAAGGTGCATGTGTGTTTGTCAAAGTGTATCCGGTGAGTGGCACCGAAGGCATGCTGAACGTGAGATGTGGATGTTAACAGTGTTGAAAGTATGTGCAGCCTCAAAGCGATATGTTTGTAGATGAGGGCTGTAAGGTGGATGGACTTGTGAGATACAGCATAAATGCAGACTAGAGATTTAATGGTGACACACAACAGAGAACAAAACAAAAACAAAAAAAAAAAGACTGGCCGAACACTGCTGGAGAGGAGGCGGAACAGAGGCAGAGAGGGGTTTACTGATGAATGGAGGGATGTCAGAGGGAGAAAATGATGCATGAATTTACTGGGATGATGATATGGATATTTTAGATGAGAGCATTAGCTATGTGATGTTGAGGAGATGAAGATGGGAGGGGGTAAGGGGGAGAGGGGGCAGCTATGAGACGCTCTGGATGGGGATGTTATAGTTTGTTGGGAAGAGTTTACCTGTGTGTGAGGGAGGGGACGACCCAGCACTGAGGGGCTGGTGGCGGGGAGGCCCACTCTCCTCCTCTCCTCCTCCAGCGCCCGGGTCAGCTGTTCAAACTGCACCTCCTGCTCCCTGACCGACTCCAGCAGAGCCGCTGCGCTCTCACACTGCTCCATACACACTACACGGCCCCAAAGGGAGAAAGTGGGGGAGGCAGGGGGGGCGTTACACACATCCATTCAGCCTCACACACACACTACAGCACTGTCTAACAAAAACAGTCACAACTGTTCAAAGTACAGAAAGATCCGGAGGGCGCAGCCTTTTAGGGTCTGACATTAAGTAGGAAGCTTAAGCCTGATTTGTCTGCTGACAGATTTTGTTTAGAGGCCACGGCTGCGATGCCGATGAAATAGCCTTCCTGAAAAGCCATGAGCAGTGGGATTACATAATAGAGGCTTTGGCCTTAATAATGAATATAGTAGTCACCACCACTGTGAAGACATCGTATGAAAATTTATTCAGAAAAACTGGGAGTTTTTTGTACGTCCTCTGAAAGCCTGTTGTGCCTTCATGACTCATTCATTCCTGGTGACTGTCCTCCTCAAATTTCATGCGACTGTGAGCAACACCTGTCCACACAGCAGTGATGAAATTGAAGCTGAAAAGGTCAGTTCAAAAATCAAAGTCAAACTTTTCTCTTTTTTTTGGTTTCAGCTTCTCCAATGTGAGGATTTGATGCTTTTCTTNGGTCAGTTCAAAAATCAAAGTCAAACTTTTCTCTTTTTTTTGGTTTCAGCTTCTCCAATGTGAAGATTTGATGCTTTTCTTTGCCATACATGATAATAAATTGACCATCTTTGGATTAACAAGCTGGCCAAGTAAAAAAAAAAAAACAAAAACAAAAACTTAAAACCAATTTGAACACGTTGGAATATTACAGTGAGGAGTTTTCACTATTTCCATATCCTATCAAACTATTTTCATATCCTATTATATACAGAACAATTTACTGAGAAAATTATCTTTAAACAATTCAAACCAACAGTACATCACTAGTTATGTTAAAATGTAAACTATAAAAGACTACAGTGAAAACAGCCATGAAACAACAGGACATCAGCATGAAAACCACTACGGTAATTACTGCCATCAAAGCATAACTCACTTGACTAACACACCACTATAAATTTGCCTAGTCTGACAGAAGGAGCGGAGAATCATTCTTTAAAACTCTGCTTATTGCACTGACTATAAATATTGAAGCATATTGATCAAAATAAAGTGGAAATGGTGACTGAAATATTACATTTGTCTTAAGCACCATCCTGTAAAAAGGAGCTCCATGGACTCATTACCATTGAATGTATGCAGGGTGGAGTTCTCTGGGCTTTTGATCCTCTAAGACACCACACCCAAAAGTGCTTTTTTAAATATGGTCTACGGACAAAGACGGATGTTTTCAGATAAAAACCTCTGCAGTGCCTCTATGTGTAGACTTTGCAAAACAGTACTGACGCATTGCTGCAACGCTACTAAAAAACTGATCTTGAAGTTCACAGCATTGTTTTTTTTTCCTCTCTCCACCATTTAGAGAAATATGTGTTAAGCCTGGCAGCATGGCGCAGGTTTAAATTTAAGCTATCTGGATTTTCTGTGACTAGCTTATCTGTACATCAGGGGCTCAGTTTATGACAATACAGATACAGTAACCACAAAAAAACTGCCAAAGAGGATGAGGCCTGCTTCAGATTACAAGATAGCAATTTTTATACTTTTAGGATGAAGCTTAATGCAATATTCAGTCCGGGAGGGAACTGCACACTTCTCTTTGTGGTTTAAACACATTAACACAGACACACTGCAGAGGTCATGACAGAAAATCAGGAATACACACCTTAACCTGCGGGCGTGGTTTGTTAGAAGAGGTGAGAGATCACACCAAGGTCAGAGGTTGAGCTCTAGTCGCTCATGGGTAGAAGGTCACCGAACCACCGAGCCCAGAAACAGGAGGATTGACAGGGAGGAATGGACTGCAGAGAGGGAAGGAGAGAGANAGCAACATGGTGAGAATACTGTGCAAGTGTGTCAACGGGGGATGTATTTGCTGTGTGTGCACAAAATATAAAAAAACCCCAGCAAGACACAGAGAGAAAGGGAGAGAAAGACATACAGTAGCACCAGCCTTCAGACACACCCTGTATTTATTCAACATTTGGCCTGCGGATGGCAGCTAGCAGCGGGAAGTCGACCAACCTCTAGCTCTTTCTGGGCCAGAGAACATCGACTGTCAGCATAAAGAAAAACAGTTTCAGAGACTCATCCCCCCCTGCCTACCCACCCCCCCAAGAAAGAAAAAAACAAAACTTTTTAAAACCAAACTCTTTTCGAGTCGGTCTTCATCTGCCTCTGACTCGACTGTCAGTCCACTACTCTTGTTCTCTTGACTTGACTGCCATCTTATCCCTATCTCTCTGTCTCTTTGTTATCTCGGCCTTGCTCTAAGTGAAAGACATTGTTATATCAAGGCCAAACAAGTAGAGACT
>JANJYQ010042717.1:15566-30739 GCA_024605255.1 Rastrelliger kanagurta | reverse complement strand
GAAAGAAAGAAAGAAAGAAAGAAAGAAAGAAAGAAAGAAAGAAAGAAAGAAAGAAAGAGGATTGCAGTGGGGCGGCTTGGTGAACAGCAGCTATATTAGATGTCATTCCCTTTTTTGTGTGCCACAAATTGTTCAACATTTCAAACTTTGAAATAATATTGTGAATCGGAATAAACTAAAGGTTTAATTTCGTGAAGCTGAAAATATTGAAGCTGCAGAAACAGGATATGTCCGTAGCCGGAAGTAGATGGGAGGGAAGGCTCTCGCTCTGCTCGAGTCTTTACTGTGCTATCTTTTCTTTCTCGGCTCCCGTTTTGTGTGTTGGGGGGATGGGGTTGTGTCGAGGATGAGAGACTCCAAATATTTACCACCTTGGCAAAACTAAATCTCTTTATTTCCGAACTGGGCTTCCCTCGCTCTTGTATATATAAGTACTTTTCGACCACGCATGAGTTTGGGCGGAATTTGGCGACCGTAAAGAGGAGTATCTGTACACGTTAAAAAGTCGACAAAATGTATTCCTCTGCTGGAGGTAAGTGGCTAAGCGTTAGCATCGGCTAAGTGATGCAGCTAACACAAATTTACACACGAGTTGCAACATTTTGGTGCTTAATTATTGAAAGCCAGTGGCGATTCAGATACTCCGCTGCTTATTTAGTCGAGCTGGTTAGTATAGGACACAGCGTCCCCGTTTTAAGTCGCAGTCATTAACAGTGGAGTCAAGCTTTAGCTAGCGTGCAACAAAAACAAACTGCTGCTAGCCAAGTTAGCTTCAGCGCTACCTCGTTCCCCGAACTTGTTGTAAGGGAGCTTCTCGGTGTCATTTATGCCGAGTGGAATCGATCGGTGTATGTGTTACTAAACAAACAACCAGTACAAGCGTGAATGCATAGCATATGAGTTGGGAATTTTAAACACCAAACGTAGTGGTTATAGCAATATTTAGCGGCCGACCATGTTATTTAATCTCATCAACAATCTTTGCTGTGGTTAGCTGCCAGCATCCAACTTGTAATTTTGCTCCTGTAACATCGATTTTAGCCATGCTATATGTGTGTGTGTGTGTGTGACATATTTTATATATATGTGACATATTTTATATATATATATATATATATATATATATATATAGTTCCATTATGTAACATTGTATTTCTGCACCGTGAACATGAACGGGATAAACAAGTGTGCAGGAGAAAGGTTGAAGTTAGGGACAGTTTGCTTTCATATAGACATGGGTAATATTTGCTGTATTTTTTTCTCAATCATTGCCTTTTTTGTAGAAGATAGAGTAACAAACCATTAGATTTCAAATTTAGTTATTTGTTGCACTTGTCTGTCTTTAAATGTAGGATAATCTGTTTTCTCTGTGTAAAATGAGACTTGACGTAGAGCAGGAGGCAGGGTGTCTTCAGTAGAGTCAAGATTGCCAGCTTGCCCGATCCCTTCTGTGTGCACATTGATAAGAATTTCGAAAAGTCACCCTTGATTGTGTGGAGGTGATAGGTGTGCCTTATATGAAGCAAGAAAGGCTTTGCATTACAAATGTACAATCAGTGATTAGTGTCCTGTACTTTTGTTTCCTTTGCAACATGCAACATAATAAAAATAGAGTAACTCTTCTATCTACATTCATGTTCTAATGTAAAGGACATAAATGCAGGTTTATAATACTGTATATTTCACGACAAAACAGATTTTGAGCATGTTTAATGTGTAATTTTTGTCCTTTGTAGCCACCGAGATGCTTGAGGGACCCCGTCCCTCAGGATCAGTAAGCTCTGGTAAGTTTTTGCCCTTTATTTCGCTGTAAAGCCTTGTTCACTATAAGCAACAACATTATACTTTATTGTATCTTTCAACAGTCACAGTATATACTCATTTGAAGCACAATTTGACCCTCTGCCTCAATAATGAAATGTCCAGGAAATAGGTCGCAGGCAATTTGTCACTACAGTTGAGAATATACAAAGAATATGATGTCCCTCTAGACAGACAATTTCCTCAAAATGGATCTCATTTTGAGCTTTGAGTGGCAGTGCACTTTACATGCTATAGGCCACTGAGTAATCTCTACTGTATACAACTAGCTTTGATGGGTGTCATTTTGCTTAAATGAACAGAACTGGAGCACAAAGATAAGACACTTAAAGGGAATGGAGTGTGTACTCGGCCAGTCTCACTGTTATATCTGAAGTTGCAGATGTGGAGCTTGGTTCGACATGCCACCCTATGATGAAACCTTTTGTCATCTTATTCAGCATAACACAAAGTATCACAAAAAGTCAAAACAAGTGCAAAAACAGGATGGTTCTGATTTAAAGCCTGTAAGGGTCAGAATACTTCAACAAATAAACAAAATGAATTGAGTTTGGCAGCTGAAGTTGTGAACAGCGCTGTTTAGATGCTGACTCAACACACCATATCTTAATATGCCTGAAACCACTGTGCTATAGATGTAAAATGTAGCGCTGTCTCCTCTCAGATTTATTCAGAAACCTACTTAAGTTGATATATTTTAATTTCAACTGTCATATTTTGGTTTTTGAAATTGAAACATGACCTGCAAGTGACATATTTGTCTAACCGGTTATAGTAAGGGTTCATAACAACATCAGTGAAAAAGCACATCTGGTTTGAATTGATGCCTGTTAAAGCTGGTCAAATGTTGACCCAGTTGCTTGCAGAATTATTTGGACTGTATCTGTCAAGTCTTCTAATCAGTTTTCAGATAAATATGTCTTTAAACAAACAGGAAACGTTGGAGGTTGTGGTGTCCCTCAGGCCGTAGGTTATGTAAATCATTTCTGAGAGTTTACCTGGCATCAACACTTGTAAGAAAGCCGACTAATTGACATGGCTGAACAGGTTGTGACCTGCCGAACAAGACAGTTTTAAGATAATTATTTAAAGCATTAACTAGAAGACAGACTGAAAAACAGACTTTTTACATCTCCAGTTGTGTTGTTGAGTACATAAATTAGGACCTTTTTCACTCATGTTTTGTTTGGAGCTTATTTTGAAGACAAATGTCATGATCCAAATTTAAACAACTGGAAATACAGAATAGTTGTTTGGTGTTACTCGCTGTGATTCTACTACAACAACTTGGATCTAGTTTTAATGGATCCTGATGCTGTGAAATGTGTTTGTTATCCAAGTAGTAAAACAAGCTCTTGTTTTCAACTATGACCAGCTGAGAAACATACAGTGCTTATGTTTCATATGAAACTGTTGATTTGTACTGTATGTGTAAACATGCTTGTTCATACCCATCAGTTTGAGCCTTCGGGATCTTGGGGAAATGTCTGGTTCCTGAAAAATGCGATCCTAACCACGTGCTATGTCTCTTTCACCCATTTGACCCCCCTGAATCAGACCCCCCATCTTCCCCAGTGCCAGAATACGTGTTCAAGCCACCATCACGGCCAGACTTTGGCACCATGGGCAGGACAATCAAGCTCCAGGCCAACTTCTTTGAAATGGAAATCCCCAAACTGGAGGTCTACCACTATGACATCGACATCAAACCTGAGAAATGTCCCAGGAGGGTCAATCGGTGTGTATGAGTGTATAGCTCATTTTCAGGGTAGATCAGTAGATCCTTTTCTGTAATTTTGTCATAACAGACAATTACATAGTGCTAATTTTTCTGTTTCATTTTGCTTCTCAGGGAAATTGTGGAGCACATGGTCCAGCACTTTAAAACACAGATCTTTGGTGATCGAAAGCCAGTGTATGACGGGAGGAAGAATCTGTACACTGCCATGCCCCTGCCAATCGGCAGAGACAAAGTACGCGTTTGTCCAGAACAACATGCAGTAATGAAATCACATTAACATACATATGTTCTGCAGAAAGTTAACAGCTTTTCCCCTGTCATACTCTTTTTATTCTTGCCCATCAACCACACAGGTGGAGCTTGAGGTGACCATTCCTGGTGAAGGCAAAGATCGCAGCTTCAAAGTTTCCATCAAGTGGGTCTCCTGCGTCAGTCTACAAGCTCTGCATGAGGCGCTCTCAGGACGACTACCCAGCGTCCCCTTTGAGACCATCCAAGCCTTGGATGTGGTCATGAGACATTTGCCCTCTATGAGGTAAGTCTTTTATTATTGAACATTGATTCGTTAATACATGCCCAAGGCAGATACCTAACATTTTTTGGCATTAATATGATAAATTAGCTAGCTGAATACAAATAAATAGGATTCAGTCTCATAGATGAGATCAAGATAAAGTTAGGCGTTCAATAATTACCCGAGATTAATTTGCATTCATTTTAGTATGGTGTGACTATCGGCTTGTAGAGAGTTTCATGTAATAGATCATTTGTTTTGGTAAGTAGTTGTATTTTGTCCACAGTAATATTCTTTTTTCATATGCATAATACACTTGGGGTCAGGAACCATTTTAGAAAACGCGTAACACTGTGTATACTTAGTGATAGAGAGTGAACAAAATTGGTCGCTTATGGGGCAAACATGCCAAACTGATACAATGGTAACACGATTACCTGGAGCATCTTCTGTTATCCGCTCCTACAAATCTTCTCATTCTCCACATTCTCAGTTAATCAAGAAAATGATTGGTTGTTACAGGTATACCCCAGTGGGCCGCTCTTTCTTCACTCCCTCAGAGGGGTGTTCAAACCCCCTTGGTGGAGGCAGAGAGGTATGGTTTGGCTTCCATCAGTCTGTCAGGCCCTCTCTTTGGAAAATGATGCTCAATATCGACGGTAATCATTTATTTTGATTGTTTGGAAATCGGAAGTAACGTTGTATGTGTATGTATCTAATTTCTACCCTCTTGTTTTGCAGTTTCGGCCACTGCATTCTACAAAGCCCAGCCTGTAATCGAGTTCATGTGTGAGGTCTTGGATTTCAAAAGCATCGAAGAACAACAGAAGCCCTTAACAGACTCGCAAAGAGTGAAATTTACGAAAGAAATCAAAGGTAGTTAGAAGGCACCAGCTGACATGCTAGCAGATCGGCTATGCTCGTCAAATTGACTATTTTAAAACTGTATTTCACTTTCTGGGTGAAATATATGAAGAATAAATGTGGTAGTCTTAAGATACAATTCATTCTCAAAGGGAGGGTTGGAGGTTAACTGTTATACATTATTGTGATTCTTTCATCCAGGACTGAAAGTGGAGATCACTCATTGTGGGCAGATGAAGAGGAAGTACAGAGTGTGCAATGTGACAAGAAGACCAGCCAGTCACCAAACGTAAGAATGCTTGTCTATCACTTGGGTCTACTGTTTTAAAATATGTATACATAATATGTAAAATAGCATCAGCAAATGGGAAGACTTCCACTAAATTAAAAAAAAACTGCATATAACTTAATCTATAGCGGAGATAACAGTGTGACATTCTTCCAATTACTACTCATTATTTAAAAAGCATTGACTTGTCTTGATGATGCCCAGTGTAACTAAAATGACAAACTGGTGTGAAATCTCCACTATAGTGACAAACATGCAGAGTCAAGATATTAAACAGGCATACTAGCTGTTTAATTTACCAATGAAATGGGTTTTTGCTTGAGTGGATTCAGAAGTGTGACTGATTTGATTGGCGTAGGAGCGATGATTGTTGTCTGTGTGCATCTTAGATTATATATAAAAAGAAGCTGCTCTATTTAATGCCCCATCCTTTTATCTTATGCATTTTTTTTTTGGTATATGCTTCCTTCAGGTTCCCCCTACAGCAGGAGAATGGCCAAACTATTGAATGCACCGTAGCACAGTACTTCAAAGACAAGTACAAGCTCATCCTGAGATACCCCCACCTCCCCTGTCTACAGGTGGGACAGGAGCAGAAGCACACCTACCTACCTCTAGAGGTAAGCAGTCACTGACGTTGTGTGATTACAGCATTTGAAATAGCTCTCAAAAAAAGAGCCATTTCACTCAAAGAATTTTTGCGTGTGTGTGTGTGTCTAGGTGTGTAACATTGTGGCAGGACAGCGCTGCATCAAAAAGCTGACAGACAATCAGACTTCCACTATGATCCGTGCCACAGCCCGATCAGCACCAGACCGTCAGGATGAGATCAGTAAACTGGTGAGTCATGTAAAATAAATATTTATTGAATGTGACGCAGCAGCTCTGCGTCTCAAAATAATTTGACACTATATTTGTGAATAATATAAGGTGTTTACAATGTGAAGACTTACAACATTTGCAGGATTCATCAATAATATTTGCCAGTTGGCCGACAGCCAACAGCAAACGAAGCGAAGACAGTCAAAAAAAAACAAACTTGAGTTCACTGTCAGGTCAAACTAAAAACAGCATAAATAGCTTGCATGTTATTGATAGTTTTTGCATACTGCTGACGAATAACTCCCCCATAACAGATCACTTTGGTCAGCCAGCAACATATTCTTACCATTCTGACTCGTTGACAGTTGTTTCACTAGTTGTACTTATATAATTATCAAGTCATGGCTGTAAATGGTAGTTGTTACGGTTTAAGAAATACATGATCCTCAGCGACTGCTCGGCCTATTTCTTGCCACTTTGTCAGAAACAGGTTTCAGTGGACTGTTTGGGTGAGATAAGACAAAGGTTGTGACCATGCTGCCAAGTTTTTCCGTCTGACAACTATGGACAGGCCCAGTTGTGTTTGTTGATTGCCTGCTGGGGAGGAGTTTAGGATGTTTATCTGTACTTTCAGCCAATTATAGTGTACAGTCATTAATCATTTACACATAGCGTATCTAGACATCAGCACCATGCCACAGCAACCATCTAAGCATTTTCTCTTTGAAGAAAATGATGGTTGGGAATAAAGATCTTATTTTCTGATTCTCCTTTCTAATAACTGATTTTAGTAAGCATCATATGCATATACATTGTAGAAATGTCTACAGTTACTATATTTGTGTATTTTTCTAACAGCCTTTACAAGTGTCATTTATTTGTGTATGTATATGTATACAAATACAAAAATATGTAACTAACATTATTTCAGATGAGAAGTGCCAATTTCAACGCTGACCCATATGTTCGTGAATTTGGAGTGATGGTGAGGGACGAGATGACAGAAGTGAACGGCCGTGTCCTTCAAGCACCCTCCATCCTATATGGAGGCAGGGTACGTTGATAACCAGTTTGGTTGGTGAAGTGAAAGTAATGTACTTCCATGTTGCTGCAGCACAATCTTTTTTTCTTTTTTCTTTTGTCATTATTTATAAAGGATTTTAAGTTGTAATGAGGCTGCTTTCACTGTAATTTGCAGAACAAAGCAATAGCCACACCAATCCAGGGAGTATGGGACATGAGAAACAAGCAGTTCCACACTGGCATTGAGATCAAAGTGTGGGCCATTGCTTGCTTTGCACCACAGAGACAGTGCACTGAACTCCTGCTCAAGTAAGTGAGATATAGGAGGTTTGTTCTCCAGCATATATTTTTCATGCTATCATGAATGTGTGCCGTTGTTCAAATGTGAGACTTAATGGATTTGATGCCAGTCAGACCATAATTGAATGACTGGAGGTGAAAAGGCCACGAAACATACCCTATGAAAGTGCAATGACACATTTAGCTATTTTGTGCATGGCTGAATTTGAGAATGTGTCACCAGAAATTCCCAACTCGATCTAAGTGTGAGCTGAGGTTTCAGATGTTGCAACAAGGGGCGCAGCAACTGCAGAGGCTGTCTTATTTGATTTGTGCTTCTTTCTTTCTTTCACAAGTGTCATGACAGCCCAGTTTATCGAGTCTCTTGCGGTATTGCCCCCCTGAGGACTGAGGTATTTTAGCTCTACAAGCACATGTTGAGTATGTGCAGCTGTGCCATGCATTTGCAATGCCTGAGCAAGGTTTTTCCATTTGCATTTCTGACTAGGAGGGTATGTTTCAGGCTTCATATCTGTCATATCAAGACTTAAAAGTCTGAGTCCAATAGTTTCCATTTTGGATATAATGGCTGTTCCAAATAAACAAAATTAATATTAGTATTTTCTCCAGTTACAAGAAGTATTTGTCAAGACAGGAACACAAGACAACTCGGCAACATAATTGGACATTGAAATATCTATCTGAAGTGCATATTTGAATCATTTTTCTATCTTATATGTTCTCAATTTTGCTTTTATGTTTGGCTGTTAACTTAATTATTCCTTTGTTTATCCAGAACTTAAATATCATTTTAAAACATGTTGTGTAATGTGAAATGATGCCTTAAATTGAGTTATAAATACACAGCTTCCTTCTTTGTCCCAGGGCATTCACAGATCAGCTTAGGAAGATCTCCCGGGATGCAGGAATGCCCATCCAGGGTCAGCCTTGCTTCTGTAAATATGCCCAGGGTGCGGACAGCGTGGAACCCATGTTTAGGCACCTCAAGTACACATACCAAGGCCTCCAGCTGGTTGTAGTCATCCTACCAGGGAAGACGCCTGTTTACGGTGAGTGATGCACTCATTTTGTTTGTCATTCAGTGAGGAACATGTATTTTTTGCTACAAACCCAAACAATACATTTTTATAAAGTGAAATCCTGTTTGCAATTAGTGATATGTAAAATGCTGCTCATGTCCAACTTCTTTCAAACTATGAGCACAGCTTGAAGTTTCCCATCACTCAGGGCACTCATGATGATTTGTTATGTATTAATTTATTACTGGAGATAGGATGGAATATCTCCCCATCTCTTAAAGCAAAATATAAATAACATGACAAAATGATGCCATGACAGCATAAAATTGGGGTTGGACTTCTAGTTGTTAAAACACATGTGGCATGCTAAATGTTATCAAACTTCAACTTTTTGCCGCAACACAGCTTTGCTTAAACCAGACATTTCATAAATTAATCCTTACTATGAGGGTTTGTGTGATTAGAGTGTGTTCACTTGTATTTAAAGCTCTTGATCTGGTGTATCTGAACATCCCCGCTGCTTAGGTGTCCACTAAATAAGTTTTACTGCTTCTATTTGTGCTTTGTGCTCTTTCAGATACTTCCCACTTGCTTCCCAAATCACTGTCATTTAAACATCAGTAATCCCTTCTGTATGTAACAACACAATCCAACATAAAACATGTATTATTTTTACAGGTTGGAAGTAATGTACCATGCCTCCAGAAACTCTAAATACTATAATATTGTATAGAGATATCATGTTTAATTAATTAATGTATCCCTATATCTGTGTTGTAGCTGAGGTGAAACGTGTTGGAGACACAGTCCTTGGCATGGCCACACAGTGTGTGCAGGTTAAGAATGTTCAAAAGACGACACCTCAGACCCTCTCCAACCTCTGTCTGAAGATCAATGTCAAGCTGGGCGGTGTCAACAACATCTTACTCCCGCAGGGAAGGTCAGATATTGCTGCAACCTATACAGAAATCTGAGTTCATCATATTTTGTAAACTTTTTTTCAGATGTGTAAGAATGTTTTTGTGTTACATTCACCCGCTCTCTGTGTTCTTGTTCCAGGCCGTTAGTGTTCCAGCAGCCTGTGATCTTTCTTGGCGCAGATGTGACTCATCCGCCTGCAGGAGATGGAAAGAAGCCTTCTATTGCTGCTGTAAGAAAGATCACAATGCAGCATAAATCACTTCCCTTTATACTGAAGTATGTGTAATGTAAAAGGATCTTTCACCGGTCCAACATAATGGAGAATTATCACTCAGCTATACGTAACTTTTTATCTTGTTGAACTCATTTTTTAGCTTCCCTGCCCACACAAAAAAGCATAGTTATTACAGATCTCTATAGTTGTATCTCTTGTAGCAGCCTAAACTCTCAAATAATCCACTTTTACACTACCAAGTGTAAAACAAAAACAACAGCTATGTTATGCTTTGTTTCTCCTTAAATTTGTAACATTGTGTAATATATAAATTTCATTCTTTCTCTGGTTGGCACCAAATAATGTTTCCTTTTACCTCTTCAGGTCGTTGGTAGTATGGACGCACATCCCAGTCGATACTGTGCCACAGTCCGGGTGCAGCAGCACCGCCAGGACATCATCCAGGACCTGGCCACCATGGTGAGGGAGCTGCTTATCCAGTTCTACAAGTCCACCCGCTTCAAGCCCACCAGAATCATCTACTACCGAGACGGTATCTCCGAGGGCCAATTCAACCAGGTGATATATCAGGCATGATGGAATAAGGTCTAATAAATATACAAATACATATAGGCAAATTTGTTTAGACGAGTAGAAAACAAAATTATAAATGATTGTTAATTCCTGTGTTGTTATACTTGCAGGTTCTTCAGCATGAGCTGTTGGCAATCCGTGAGGCCTGCATCAAGCTAGAGAAGGACTACCAGCCTGGCATCACCTTTGTGGTCGTGCAGAAGAGACACCACACAAGACTGTTCTGTATGGACAGGAATGAGAGGGTCAGTGTTTTGTCACTGAAAAGTAATTTTGTTAAAATGAAGAGAAGAGTGAGACCACAGTAACATAACTTTATTTGGTGTTTAACTGTAGAAAATTTTGTGATGTAGCTTCTGTAACCAAGCAATTTCCTGTGAAGAATCTAAAGCACAAACATTGTAATATAATGTCTTTCTAATCTTGGCATTTCTGCAGGTTGGGAAGAGTGGAAACATTCCCGCAGGCACCACAGTGGACACCAAAATCACTCACCCATCAGAATTTGACTTCTACCTTTGTAGTCACGCTGGCATACAAGTAAGAACTGAATTAGAATCGCCTATGACCTAAAGCAACCCATATGGCTGTGGATTCTTCAGAAAAGATATACGATCATTTGAATCGCAAATTAGGTTCATTTTGGCAGGACATCGTGACTTTTCTAACTCTGTTTCTCCCTATGATCACATAAGCAAAACCTTCACCACTTTTCATTCTTTGCAGGGTACCAGCAGGCCGTCTCACTACCATGTGCTCTGGGACGACAACCACTTTTCTTCAGATGAACTGCAGGTCCTCACATACCAGCTCTGCCACACTTATGTGCGCTGCACCCGGTCAGTTTCCATCCCAGCACCAGCCTACTATGCCCATTTGGTGGCTTTCCGTGCTCGTTATCACTTGGTGGACAAAGAGCATGACAGGTAGGAACTTGGAGCATTTGTTACATCACAGACACATGCCTGTTGTTTGAATAGCCTTGTCTACACGTATTTAATGAATCAGTGTTTACACCACTGTAATTTTTACAACATTGTTGTTTCAGTGCTGAAGGCAGTCATACGTCAGGCCAGAGTAACGGGCGCGACCACCAGGCCTTGGCTAAGGCCGTTCAGATCCACCAGGACACCCTGCGCACCATGTACTTTGCCTGATAGCACACAACCCCAGGTTAGCGTGGGTGAGACCCCATTGATGGAACACACTACCCCTTGCTGTCTTACTGTCAGCTGTAGATAGCATCAAAGTTGTTTCACATCATGATCTCCCTACCTAATACACCTGTCAGTTGCCCAGTATATCTACAATTGTACTTCAGCCCACATGTGAAAGCCTGTGACCCACCTAAACCAAGCCAGCTACTAGACTGTAAGATGCAAAAAGAATTCCTCTTTCTTTGGTTTTTAGCTGGAAGAGGTTTTATCTTCATGTTGTGCGTTAGTGTGTATTTGTATTTGTTGTAGGGAAATGTGTGGCATAGTGTGAAATGAGACAGAACCGTGTGTACACCAATACACAGAACTTAGCATTTCTAAACTAGTGGGCAGTATCATTATACAGCGGGTTGGTTTATAATTTAGAAGAAGCCATTCAGCCCTACTTCTCCTATTTTTATTCTGTCTCGGTGCTTTAAAGACGAAGGCGGCATCAAAAGATGGTTGGGGCACACGTTCACTGTTTATTTGCCTAATAATTTGCTACTCTGACAAACATTATTTATCAGCCAATCAAAGCAAAGTGCACTGACCAGAAATGGGTACTTCAGTCAGGACATAAGTACTTAATACGTTTAAGGTTCTGAATGATTTTCACATAGGGCACTATGTGATGAAAAAAAGTGCCATTTGAGACCACCTTTCTGTTGTCATTTCTATGTAAAACTATGAAATTATTTGACCCACATGTGTTGGGTTTTCAGTATTTGTCCTTGATTGACACTGACAACCATTTTATGCCAAATCTGGGACAATTTACTAAAGAATTCTTTTGTGTCAGATTTGTTATCAGCCCTTGAACCAACACTTAGTTTATTCTAGATGGCTTTTATTACTCAGAGATGAAAAGAACAGCAGTTTTATTCTTCCCTGTTTCATGTGTTAGTCTGAACTGATAAAGTTGCACCATTAACTGAATTCCCATGACGATAAATAGCATATTGGGACTGGTTCCCAACAAGGATTTCTTTCTGACCTACTCTGAGCCGTGTTGATGTAAGACACATGATGTAGAAATCAACACAGGGGAACACAATGAATTTTTTTTTTTTTTTTTGTTCCCGTCTGTTTTTATAGTCTATTTTAATTTCAATCATTTTTGTAATGAATATGCATGTAGCTGACTCATGTTTTAGACATTTAGGCATTTGTGACAATTGTTTTTTTTTTTTCTTCCTTTATATGCATTAACCCAACTTCTATTTTTAATGTATATAGCAGCAGAATAGTGTTTCTGCAGTGTCTTTGTCAGAGCGGGATATTTGCGTGGCGTTTCGATATCCAGACATTTGGTACAGTGGAGTGAAAGGTGCATCATTTTTAGAGTTAAACTGATCAAAATTCCCTAGAAAAAAAAACAAAAAACAAACAAAAAACCATATGACTATAGTGTTTGCTCCAGGAATTGAGAGCAGATGTCGTACAAAAGCTTGAGTTTTATGCAAATGACTTTTTGTGAGTCTTTATACTATATAGTAATATTGGGAATAAGGTATATTTTGAATAAGCTTTCAGAGGCTGTTGAAAATATAAAGATGTGTTTTTTTAAACTGGCCCACATGTAGTCTAAATTAACACTGTCTATTTGTATACAGATTTTAAATGCAAATATTCTCTTGCCTTTAAAGACTGTTAAGGTCTTATTAATAATTGTAAACGTTTCCTAACATCTCACCTAAATTATACTAAGTTAAGCTGGCGAATGTTCACTTAGTCTTGATTGGAGGCAAGTAGTCTATACTTTCTAACTATGCATCATTTTTAACCAAGAGATTTAGTAGTGGGGGGGCATCTCACATGAATTTGGGTCATTTATAGAGGTAGATAATCAGGGTTTTTTTTTTTTTTGGGTTTATGTTGTTTTTTTAGCATGTCGCATTTAATAGCGTTTCTTAGTGCTTTTCAGCATCTTCATAACTTTTTTAAGGGATGAAGTATATACGTGGTCATTTGTAACATTGTAGATTTTATAGCCTGAAAATTGGGCGTATCCTTTATAACACACAAGTCTTTCTTAGCCAAACAAGATTACAAACTTTTACATGAATAATATTCAAAAGAAATGGAAGCACAAAAGGACATCTTGATTCTAGGTGCTAGAAGTTTTCACTGTAAACCACCTTAAATCCTCACTGGACTGGTCCACAAAGCTTTTTACTTGTATGCTTGAAAAAAGAAGGAAAAAAAAAACCATAAAGAAAAAAAAACCCCAAAAAAATAAGGCTTCATCATTTTGAGGATCTTTCTCTCCCTCTGACAACCTGTCTGTGTTACCCTTTTTACTCATTACCTGTAAAGCAACTATAAATCCGACTGACTGTGTTTGTGGGGCATTTTGAAAATCACGTACTTGATATTTACTGTTATGATGTCAATATTGTTCTTATCGGTGCTGGTCTCACAACATGTAAATTTGGATGCACTTTTGATAGCAGAACGACGATTTCTATAGATGTGTGTGCCTCGATCGAAACGGGAGGCTCAGCCATATTGTGTGACACTGGTGTAATTGTATGGAAATGGCCGTGTGTTCTACCTCTTGTTACCTGTTTAAGTGTTATGGTAACATCACACTGCTGGCCATTTCTGTATAATTACCCCTGCTATCTGTCTAATTGGCATTGTTTTGGAGTCTTGCATTGACGGCAGAGGTTTTTAGACGCTTTGTATGCATGATGATGGTGAACACGCTTTCTCAGTTTATATGTAGTGTGATTTTTCATGGTTTTACTCAAACTGATGTCAAGAGTGAGTGTGTGTGTGTGTGTTTTTTTTTTTAGGGGTTTTGAGTGTTGAGCTGTATGACCAAATTCTTGAAGTGTGTTTTATTCACACACAGCTTTCCCTTCTTTCTTTACTTTTTATTCTATGCACCAATGAAACAACCGTTTTATTTTTTGACAACTAGATTTTTTTCCCACTCTAGAATTATAACAACAAATGAAAAAGCCCACATCAGGTATGATCGTTGCATATCCTTTAACCTGGATGAGTTTGTACCCTAGTGGTGCTGTTAGGTCGACTGTTGCTTGCAAGTTTAAAACTATACAAAGAGAACAACCCCGTCAGCCTGGAAAATATCAAACTGATATTGAAGTAGATGTTTGTAAAACAACAAAGCCTCTAATCACTTTAACTTCATCATAAAACATGTATTGTTTCCGTGTGTAATTGTGCATTTAAATCTGTCATTATAGTTCAAGTGTGGCTGGATGAGAGCAAATGATTGATGAGGTTCGTTGTTGGTTCTGTGCTTGGAAATATGAGCGTCTGTGTGACTGCAGGCATATGCTATGCCACAAACATCCATATTCGTCATTTATTTGAATGTTCAGTGTCAGGATTGTCCCTCAAAGGGATGTCTTGGTATGTGGTAATTTAGTGAAGAGATGGTTAGTGGAAAGCTGATATTTTTGTGGGCAAAGTGTTCCTGTTTGTAATACTCAGTTTCCACACGATATAATAGGTCTTTTTAATAATAACCTGCTAACATTTAAAAACATCAAAAGTCTCTTTTTAGCAGACGGGTTTGTACTTGTTGTTACTGCTTCTTTGTGTTTTACATTACCTGTACCAGCACCTTAGAATACCAGATCAGAATGGCATTGCTTTTCCTGGAAACAAAACTCAAACATTTTACAATGTTGTTTTTTGCACTAAACAAGAATGGACTTTGTCGCTGTTGCAGCATTAAGAGTATTTATCAGGTGACAGAAATGGCAGCCTCTTTTTGTTCTTATTTAGAAAGGAGCAGTTGGCTTTGGTGGTTTTCAAGAATACAACTTTACATGTGTAGCCTGCAGGCCCAATAGTCTCAGCATGAGCTCAGTATAG